>JALIZH010031163.1:0-41835 GCA_030522465.1 Rhipicephalus appendiculatus | reverse complement strand
GTAAGTCCCGGAACCATTACACCTTTGCACAAACCTCGAAGCGCCTCGTACCTATTGTATCCTCACAACGCTCTGTGCTTCATTATTGCAGCATTCCTCTTTCCCTACGCTGTCGAGGCTTTTTCCTGTACCTCCACGGATCTATCACCGCCATTTACCCATACTCCGAGGTATTTGTATTCGCTTATACCCTCGGTATTTCTTGACCATGTATTGCCACCGCCTGATCAGTGGGATCGTCGAATACCAACAATCCACATTTTGTTGCACTAAAACCTAGTCCTAGAGCCTCGCCTTCCCTCCCGCATATATCTGCCAGCTGCTGTATATCATCTTGACTGTCCGCAAATGAGACAATATCGTCAGCATAAAATAGACCTGGAAGCTTCCGCTCAACCATCGCGCCTGCCTGTTTGTGTGACAGATTAAATCCAATGTTGCTACCTTCTAGCGCTTTTTCCATCCTCGCCATGTACAGCATGAATAACAGCGGAGACAAAGGACATCCCTGTCTCAGCCCCTTGCCAATGTCAACGCTGTCCTAGCTGCTTATTCCTTCCCATTCTACACAAACCGTATTTTCTCGGTATATTTCCCTCAAAAGCTGCATACAGTCGTCACCTATGCCCACTTCCTTCAATATATCCCACAAAATTTCCTGATTAACGTTGTCATATGCCCCGGTGATGTCTAGATAAGCTTCGTATAAGGGCCTGTTTACTATTTTTGATATTTCTATACACTGTGTAAGAACAAACAGGTTATCGTCTAACCGCCTGTCGATTCGGAATCCATTCTGGAGTTCTCCCAAAATATCATTTTGCTCTACCCACGTTTCTATTTTTAGTTTTACTGCCTGCATCGCCAACCGGTATAGTACCGATGTAATGGTTAGCGGTCTATACGAGCGAATGTTATCCTTTTCTCCCCTGCCTTTATAGATTAAGTTCATTCTACTTTTTCGCCAACTGTCTGGTATTTCCCTCTCCTGTAAGCACTTTTCTACGGCTTTCAGCAGTGCTTCTTTAGTGCTATGTCCTAGTTCGTTAATGAGGCTGACGGGAAGCCCATCTAAGCCCGGAGTAGTGCGCTTAGGAATTTTTCCTTCGGCCTTCTTCCAATTGAAATTCTCAAGTACTACATCTTCCTCGGTTGTACTCTTCTGCATACTTTTACTCACCGGGGGAATCCCCTGGGCGACCTTTTTAAACGAATCGGCTGTTACCTTTCGGATGTAACCTAGCGCTTCATACCCTTCCGATTGATTTCCTCCTTCATCTACCATATGTTGTTGCATTGTGACAGACTTCCTACCTAGCGCTTTTAGGTGGCTCCAAAATATCCTAGGCGCGACCTTCTTCTTTTCGCGAATCTCTGTCATCCAGCGTTCACTTTCGCCTTTAATTTTTGCCTCGACTAATTTCTGCACAATGGATTTTTGCTCTAAATATATTTTCCATACTTGGTTGACTTCATCCTGTGGCCCCTTCTCCTTTTTTTGCCTGTCTGTGCTGCCGTGATGCCTCACGTCGCTTCTCGATCGCATCCCGGATTTCTTTGTTCCGCCAACTTTTTGGCTTTCTCTTTCCTTTCCAAGAAATAGTTTTCTTCTCTTTTTCTATTTCTTTCGTGATTACATCTAGCAGCTCACTATACTTCCAGTCTTTGCCTGGCAGTTTGTCTACTTCTTCCTCGACTCTTGCGGCTATATTTGTTATTTGTTTCTCATTTAAATAAGAGCTGCCAATGTTTGATTCTAGGTTCCTATTTTCAGTTTTATATCCCATTTGTAATGTTATGCGTTTATGATCACTACCCAAGCTGTTAATGCCTTCCTCGTCTATTCTCATCTCTCTAAGTTCGTCATAGATTCCTTCTGTCATGAGACAATAATCAATGCTCGATTGCCTGTTTCCGACTTCCCACGTGATCTGTCCCTCACACTTAGGCCCCGCGTTAACTATTTCAAGACTATGTTGCTCGCAGAGATCTAGCAATAACTTGCCATTGCAGTCTGAATATCCGTCAAGGTCATGTATGTGAGCATTCATGTCCCCTAGAAGGATTATTTCGGCATCATGACCAAATTATTTAATATCGGTGCTTATGCATTTCACTATCTCCAGATTCTTTTCTCTGCAGTTATTCCCCGTCCACAAGTAAGCTACACCTAGCCACGTTTTCTTTCCACCTACTGTGCCCGAAACCCATAGGTGCTCTGAACACGTTTGCTTCACTGGGTTAGCAAGGATTAGCAACGCACTGGGTTAGCAAGGAACACGCTTGCCTGCAGATATGAAGCGGCCTCTGGCGTTGGCGTTGTTGGAAGTCCTCTGCACAGTCTCACAATGTGTTCTGTAGTTTCTGAGTCCTTGCCACACGCCCTACATTGGGTGCACATAACTGCAGGGTCGAACCGGCTGCGGTATTGGAGTGTTCGAAGGGCTCCCGCACGTGCCTCGAAAAGCAGGCTGCTGCCAACATTCTCATAGATTCATAGATGCATTCTCATAGATTCGTTCCACCTGTATTTCGGCTTTGGCGCTCGCGTAAAGTGGGAGCGTTTGTTTCCCGCTCATCTCGGCGTGCCAGGCGTCCCTCTCATGCTGCTTTACCAGCGTGCTCACCATTTCACTCCATTCCTTCGCATTCTTCGCTTGCACTGGGTTAGCAAGGAAGCCCCGCTTGCGGTGAAGGTGCTGAAGGCGCCTGACCCATTGCGTGCGCACGCAGTTTTGGCTCAGGTAGTCAAATACCTTGCGTGACCACCTGTATTTGTACATGTGCTGGAGTCTGCCCTCGTACGCGACTTTGCTGCGTGCCTACGTGCCTCAAAACTGGACCACCCGAGGTCGCCTTGGACAGCCTCGTTTGCAACCCGACCGTGGCATCCAAGCGCCAGTCAGCCGACCGAGCGTTGTTCATGCTCCAACCACTCGCGCGTCGGCGATTTAAGGCAGAGGATGGCATTGCCGAACGTGCACCGCCTGTCACAGTTCTCGAACCATCAGAAAACGGCTGCACCCCCCAAAGACACCTTTTACGCAGTATATCGCCAGCACGTCTTGAGGCCTGCCTGGGGTATTCTTCGTGTTCCGCCAAATATTCCCCATGAGCATCAAACTGGACGCACAGGTATCTGTACCCGGAGGCCTGTGTTATCTCTTCTTCATCGGGCAGGCGTAGTTGCAGCGTTGAAGCATCTACATTAGAGAAGCCCACCACGGCTGACTTTTTCGCACTGAATCGTAGCTGAAGTGGTGCCATGCTGTCAAGCGCACACTGTAACGAGCCTTTGGAGCTCTGAAGCAGAGCCCGCTAACAGAACACTATCGTCGGCATACACCAGGCCGGGCAGGATCCAGCGTCCTTTCACACCCTCGCGGTAGTAGCTCAGCTCGAATCCCAGCTGTGACTGCAAAAGTTGACGCTCCACCCGTGCCACGTAGCGCATATACAGAAGCGGGGACAGCGGACAGCCTTGTGGAGCCCTTTGCACCGTGACATCACTCGAGTTCACGCCACATATGTGCGAAGAACGTCACACAAAGTAGGGGACAGTCCCAGCGCCTTTAGGCACTGCAACAGTGCCCCGTGAGGCACACTATCGTACGCCTTTGCCACGTCTAGGAAACAGCACACCAACCCTCGGCGTTCTTTGCGTGCGATCTCCATGCACTGGCTAATCACAAAGAGAGTGTTCTCCAGTCGGCGTCTTTGTCTGAACCCGTTTTGGAGTTCGGTAAGGTGCCTGTTAACCTCCGCCCAGCCACCTATCCATATCTTCCTGACTTGCGTAAAAACCCTGTACATGACACTTAATTGTAACTGTGAGGGGGGCGATAGTCACGCAGCAGACCGCGGTCCCCACCTTTCTTTGGAATAAGCGTAATCTGGGTGTCTACCAAGCGGACATTTCAAAATTCCCTGAGTTTTCCAAGTTTTCCCCGAGTGAAGTTGCTAAAATTTCCGGAGTGACACAATTTTTTTTTGTCAGAACGGTCTGACACCATGTCGCAAGATGATGTCCTCTCTAGTATGCAAGTACGGTACGAAGAACTTTATTTAAAGATCCGGAGAAGTGCCACCCCTTAGGGTGACGCCGCGGGCCGCTCCCACGTGGGGACAGTTAGACCTAGCCTAACCGCCGCATCGCAGGCTCTCTGGACAGCCCAAAGTTGACGCTGGTATTCCGAGCTCTTGAGGGCCGAGCTCCAGTTCTGCTCTGTGAGGTCCTTATCCCCGCGTAACGAGGGGCACCGCCAAAGCATGTGCTCTAAATCGCACGTTCCCCCGCAGCCAGGGCATTGCGAGCTGAAGTCACTCGGGAATAGACAGTGCATGAAAGCGAGATTCGGATACGAATTAGTTTGGTAGCATCCTAAGGGTCATCGCCTGTGGTCTCGTGAGCTTTTTGTGTGGTGGAGGAAATACTCTTCTTTCCAGATAGAAGTGCTTTGTAAATTCATTAAATGTGAATAAAGTGTCTCGGACCCCTTGAACTCTGCTCTGTGACAAAGGCTTCTCCTCCCGCGCGGAGAGTTAGTACGCGCGCTTGGGAGTGGGCGATGTCATTGAGGTTGGTGAGAGAGTCCAAATTCTGACCTATGTGTGCCGGGAACCAAGTGATCGTGTGCATAGTTATGGTCCTGTTCTTAAGGATGTCGTGTGCCTCTTTCGCTATGGAGCCCGATGCAAATGCCCTGACTGCCGATCTAGAATCTGAATAGATTTCCGTCCTCTTGTCATCCAACAGTGCCAAAGCAATAGCAACTTGCTCCGCTTTAGAAGAAGTGGTCCCAGTCAGGGAGGCCGACGAGAAATGATTTCACCTCTGTTATCTATTGCGACCACGGCATAGTGAGATGAGCGTCCATATTGTGCCGCATCTACGAAGCAGACCGATTGAGGATCATCCTTGATCTTCTTCAGGATCGCAATCGCTCTTGCTCTACGTCTTCCCTCATTGTGCTGCGGATGCATATTGCGAGGGATGCAAGTTAAAAAATAAAACTGGCTTAATCCCATTAGAACAGCACAGAGTGCAGTTAAATATCGATATAGCGAAGTCAGTAAAATGGGCTATTTCCGTCGTTATATCAAAACTTCGTTAACTGAAATTCGTCTTTTCATGCAACGTATACATGCCGAAAGATTAATTCTTACGCTGAAAATGCCACAAGAATGCTCGACTAATGCGGCGGCCTGAAAAGCTCCTCTTAATTTACGCGAAAAAAAAATCGATTTTGTAGAACTTCAGATCCTGCGACCACGATTTGACGCTGCACCGGTGCGGCACGCGTTAGGACGAAATATTTGCGGCTTTCACGCACTGTGCAATTGACCATTTGCAAAAATCTGCAAGGCGGCTTTCCTGCAAGGTTGTTTTCCAACCAAAAACTCTCGTGCACAGATTGCTTTCCAGGCTCACTGTGCTTTTACTGAAGGCACGCGGGTACGACAAAACGGTGAATGGAAAAAATTGTTTGCGTGCCAGTCTGTGGTCGAGGTTATCTGGTGGAAAATAAACTTGCTCGCGCATGCGCCGTAACTATTTTGCAAGCTGTCCATTGCGCCTATTCTGCTGCCGCTGCTTCTTATCAAAATGTTGGGTGTTGCCTACAGTAGTGCAACGCCGATGCTGTCATATTATCCAGCTGAACCACTTGCTCTCCACTCGGTTCGACAAACGCACAACATCGAAAACTGTACGTTGCACGCTAGAAAAAAAAAGTCGCTGCTTCGCCGCAAGGACGAAGCAATTAATGTGAGAACAACAAATTGGAACTTCGAATGAATATAGGCTACAGCAGCCAGGGGCGTAGCTAGAAATTTTTTTCGGGGAAGAGGGGAGGGAGGGGACTTAATCATGCTTTATACATGTCAGTGGGTGCATTTCTATCCGTTTGTGTATTTATAAACATGCAAACTAAAAAAATGTGGGATGCAAACTAAAAAAAATGTGGGTAGGGTTTGAACCTCCCAATTCTACCCTCCCCCCCCCTCCATCACCCCGCCTGGCTGTGCCAGTGATAGCAAGCTCATTACTACAAAAACATGACCTCTGCAGCAAGCGAAGTGATCTGTCTGTATCTTCAACGGAAACTTTGCCACCAGAGCACAACACGTACAAAGGTATGAGCTGTATACTCATTCCCTCTAAAGGTTGAAGCAACTATTGTAATTGAAGCAAGTATTGTAATTCAACTATGTCGCAAAACATCCCTATTGTTCCATAAGCAGCGGTGCGGCTAGTGACTGCGAGCTGCAGCTCCAAAAAATATTGGTCGACTGCTTAAGACTTGTTTCAGCAGTGCCCTCGCAATACAAAAAAAAAGAGCTTTCCCTTACGGTAAACACGCCTGCTGGTTGCGATTACTCTCGCCTGGAAATTTATTTTATTCGCCACAGAATCCCAAATAACATCTCCGAAGCTCAGGATCACATGGTGTGAGAGCTTTCTGGTATCCACTAACAAATGGCAGAGCTTTTTTTCGTGCCGATCGGAACTGCTTGCAAGATACCAGCCTTGTAGGGAACATCCGCTTACTGAACGATCGCGATCGTTTGCATGATGACTAAGAACTCTTTACATCTGCTGCTACCACCCCTACAACAACTCATGCTGGTTACTTGTCACGCAGCAATAGTAATAACACCAAAACGAATGCGGAACTGCACTGCGTAGTCACAGAACACTTAAATAACAGTGCGCGATACGATGTGCCGTGATTCATGGTTCCCGCATGCCATGCATCAGCAGGATACTCTCCGTTTTCGTCGCTCTGAAGTCGAGGAGAGCAAAGAGGTGCACCCTTTCACCGCCGCCGCAGGGGCCGCGAGATTTTAAAAATGTAGGCTTGTGCAAATAGTGAATGTTAGGTTCGAAGTGAATAGTGATTTTTGTAGAATAATTTCGAATCGAATTCGAATTGTATATATCACATATAAAGAAAAATGGGCATATTTGTCATGACCTAGCTAACCTGCACAATACTTTTTTTAATAATTGAAAGAAGGCCTGTGTAAATGCTTTTTTTTTTTCAAAAGAAGTGGAAACGACTTTGAATAGTAGCAAGATTTGACTTTCCGTAGAGAGAGAAACAACTTTATTGACGGCACAGCGAGGTCGTTGAACTTAGCTTGCCGGTGGTTCGAATGGTGGTGGCCAGTAGCTCACCATGACCTTTTCGGCCCACTTAATAACTTCTGTCTGAGTATGTTGTTCATTTGATGACAGGAGTGACTCCCACGCCTCGAGGGAGGAAGCTGGCAGTATTGCTTTTGGAGGTGGGTTCCCCTCGCATTCACAAAGAATGTGATTTTGGGTAGCCTTCAGGCAGCCGCAATGTCGGCAGTGCGGTTGAATTTCGTCCGGGTAAATTTTAGACAGCCGATGGGGGCTCGGAAAAGAATCTGTTTGAATTTGCCTCCAGATCGTAACCTGTTCCCTTGTGAGGTCTGCTTGCGGGGCCGCGTATGTTTTACGGTTCTGTTTATAATATGCTGTAATTTCATTATATGTGCTGATTTCTTCCTGCGGGAAGTCCAGGGTTGAGGGGTCCACCTCCCGATTGATTAAACCTCGGGCTACACGGTGGGCTGCCTCATTCCCCGGATTCCCCGCCTGAGCGGGCACCCACACAAGTTGCATCCTATTACTGCATTTGCTACTTTTTAAGGATGTTGGCCGCGATCTGCCCAACACAGCCCATCATAAAGTTCGTGAGCGCCCTCTTAGAGTCACTGAAGATGTAATTAGTTGCGTGGACCGAGGTGGCCAGCGCGATGGCGGCTTCTTCGGCCTCTAAGGCGGAAGCGCTTTGAATGCCAGTGATTAGCTGTAAAATATGTTACGTTTTAAATTTTACTATACTTAGAGCATATAAGCCGGTATAACAAGCTTTTAAACTTTAAAAATGATGAATGTGCGGGTGATATTGTCACGTGGTAGTGACGTGGACGAAGAAAGCAGTAGGCTTCTTCGAGGTGAACCTCTTTATTTGGACGAACTTGTGGCCGCCAAACAGAAACTCAAATTACAGCAGCCAATGCACGCTGTAGACTGATATCGGCGCGCTGAGCGTCGGTCGTCGATAAAATGATCATCGTTGGGACGCGCCGTCTTTTATACAGCACGCGTCGAACTTTCCAGCCTTATCACTGGTGGTCGTGCAAGCTCTAGAATAAGCTGGACGGTTCGCGTCCTGCTTGCAATCTTAACAAAACGATCTACTATAATCGCGAAGCTTCAGCTGAAAAACATTTATTCAGAGATTGACAGGGAGGGTGGGGAGCGGTCCTGAAGGGGCCGCCCCGTACAAACACTAGGTGGGCTGCCTCTTACGGTAGCCCATTGGCGTCGGCCGCGGCCCGGGCCCACTCCACCAAGGCCCGTTGGGCCGTCAGGTCAGAGCAGCCGAGCAGGGCTGCCTCCCAGTCCTCCCGGGATGGTTTGGGTAAAGGGGTGAGGTTTGGAGTTTTTTGGCACGCCCACACCATGTGGAAAATGTCAGAGGAATTTTCCTCACAGTGTGGACATTTCCCCGTGCAAGCGGGGTCGAAGTGTTTGATGGTTGCCGGGCACAATAGAGTTTTGGTATAAAGGCGAAGGAGGATTCGCTCCTCCGCCTTCGTGAGACCCTTACAGGGTTTGGGATAAATCTGATGGCCGGATTGATAAAATTGTATGACCTCCTTAAATGTGTAGGCGGGATTGGGTGCGAGGTCCGGATCGGTAGGGGTCGAGAATGGTGCCCGGAGAGTGAGCGCGCGGGCAGCGCATCGGCCGCCTCATTACCATCGAGGCCCGTGTGAGCCGGAGCCCAAATGATCGTTCGGTGCGCGGGGGCACCTAGGTAGTCACTGTTCTGCAAAATTTTGTACGCAAGGTACGGAATGCAGCCCTGTGCGATATTGCGGCAGGCACCCCTTGAGTCGGTGATGATGACCCTCGAGTCCTGATCTGCGGCGGCTAGTGCGATGGCGATCTCCTCCGCGTGCGTAATGTTATATGCACGGAAAATGAGTCCGTTTACTGCGGTGTTTTGATGGACGACCGCGGCCGTGTACCAACCCCCGTGGTGCGGGCCGGAGGCGTCCACGTAAAATACTCCGAATTTGTGACCGTAGTGGCGAGCCAAGGCTTCCGCCCGCGCGAGGCGTCGGCCACTGTGGTCGTCTCGGCTCATGTTAACCGGGAGAGGGCGCACGTGCAGGGAGTCTTTCCAAACTTCGGGAATCTGTACGCGCTCTTCCGTGCGTATTGAGTGATTGATGTGTAATCGGGCAAGAAGGCGGCGACCCGATGAGGTATTAGAGAGCCTTGTAAATTGGTTTATCAAGTGCGCCTCTGGCAGTTCCTTGAAGGTGTTCAGCATGCCCAGGCCCAAAAGGCGCTGGTTGGAGGTGTTCACCGGAAGGTCGAGGGCGCGCTTGTAGATTTTGCGGAGAATGACTTCAAGTGCGTTCTCGTCGAACTTGCGCAGGTGGAGATATGGAGCCGAACACAGGACTCGGCTGGTTACGAATGCATGTGCCAGCCGCAAGGCATCTTTGCATCGTAACCCCCCGCGCTTGTTGGAAACCCGGCGGACCATACGGCCCACCTGGTCCCCCACCTTGCGCAATTTGGCCAATGTTGTGTCTGCTCTGCGATATTTGTGTATAAAGAGCCCCAATACTCTGATTTCGTCGCGTTCCGGTATAGGTCCGCTGTGAAGGGAGAGGTCGATTTTGGTGGTGCACTTTGGCGATGAACGTATGTGCACGAATTCTGATTTGGACGGGGAGCACTGAAGGCCGCAGCGACGGGCGTAGTCGTCCACGATGTCCGCCGCTTGCTGCAGGTTGGCCTCCATGTCTCCTGCCGAGCCGTGTAACGCCCATATGGTGATGTCGTCAGCATACAGCGCATGCTGTATGCCTTCGACCTTCGCCAGCTGAGCGGGGAGTCTTAACATTGCTAGATTGAATAGGAGGGGCTAGAGAACGGCTCCCTGCGGGGTCCCTCTCGTGCCTAATTGGTAAGGGCCATGTTCGGTGTCCTGAATCCGAATGTATCATTGTCGGTCACTGAGAAATTGTTTAATATAGTTGAAGGTGTTTTGGCCGCAATCCACCTGTGAGAGATGTGTTAGGATAATGTCGTGGGTCACGTTATCAAAGGCCCCCTTCAGATCCAAAGCGAGCACAATTTTGTCGTTTAGGGGGTACTCGACCGGATCGAGGATCTCACGATCGAGCTGAAGCAAGACATCCTGCGCGGACCGGTGTGGGCGGAACCCGAACATGGTGTCTGCAAATGCATTTTTGGTCTCCAAAAACTCGGACAACCTGTCGCGCACCATGTCTCCATTAATTTTCTCACACAAGAAATAAGAGAGATGGGGCGGAGGTTGTCCGTGCTAATGGCTTTGCCCGCTTTGGGTATGAAGGTGACCACGGCGGTCTTCCATTCAATTGGGAGGAGCGTTTCGCCGATCCAAATGGAGTTGATGTATGCAAGGAGTATTGTGTAGGCCGAGTCAGGAAGGTTGGCAAGTAATTTTACTGTGATTTTATCCCTTCCCGGTGCCGTTCCTCGCCTCATTTTTGCTAGAGCCGCCTTCAGGTCATGTAACTGGAACAGTTGATCCAGCTCCGCGTTCTCGGCACCTGCATACGAGTACGCGGGCCCTCGGGGGTCCTGCTGTGTGCATAGATATTGGTCTCTGAGCTTACATGCCAATTTTGCTGTGTCTCCATCGAGGCTATGAAACGCCCGTTGGAGATGCTTTTGTGTTTCTGTTCGAGTTTGGGCAGGATCGATTAAGGCGCGGAAGAGGCGCCAGGTACTCCGGCTGGACATTTGTCGAGCGGCCGTGTTGCATCTGTCCACCCAGTTAGAGTCGGCGAGCTGGGCCGCGTACTCTGCCGCTCGCTGGGTGAGTTCAGCGATGCGAATTTTGAGCTTCCGATTGAGTTTTTGCCGGTGCCATCGGCGGACAAGGCTGTGCCGGGCCTCCCAGAGGTGAAGGAGGTGGTTATCCACCGCCGGAGTCGCCTCTGAGACTTTGATCTGCGTTTGTGTGGAGCGAAGGGCGGAAACAAGTTGCTGGCACCAGGCTTGGTACCCTTGCTCCTCAATGGGGGTCGAATTAGTGTATTGTTTTCTCAACTTTGTCCAATCAGGCAATTTTGCCTCTCCGTAGGGTCTTGCCAAAGGATGGGTGCGAATGGTGGTATTGAGTATGCAGTGGTCGCTGCCGAGTGTCTCCTTGGTGTTGACCCAATCCACATACTGGATGTTTTTTGTGAGGGTAAGGTCCGGACAAGTGTCCCGGGTCACAGAGTTACCCACGCGAGTTGGGAAGGCAGAGTCGGTGTGGAGAGTTAGGCCCAGCGTAGGCATAAGCTCCGCCAACTTACGTCCTCGCTTCTCTTCACGCGCATACCCCAAAGCGTGCTCGGGGTATTGAAATCACCCACGATCACCAGGGGGTCCCTGCCTGCAGCCTTTAAGGCGCGGCTAAAAAGTTCCGCAAATGTAATGTTGACTAGTCTCGGTGAGCAATAAATGTTCAGCACGTGCAGTGGTGGGTCCTGTTTACGCAGCGGAAGGAGTGTCACCATCACGTGCGAGAATTCGGGCTTTAGGTCGAGATCGACTAGGTTAGCCGTATAATTTTTGTGCACGCAGATGCAGGATAAAGGGTCCTGCTGAAACGTAGTGTAGTTTGTAAGTGTGGCAACACTCCCTGGCTCCTGGAGCGCTACCACAGCAGGAACATTATCAAATGTTGCGAGGAAAAGCCGGAGGTTGGCCCGCTTAGTGTAAGCCTTAAAGCCCCGACAATTCCACTGGGTGATTTGGATGAGAGTGGCCGGATTGGAACGCGGGGTTTTTCTAATTCTAAGGGTGCCCATGGCGGCAGAGTTAACGAATGATTGTGGTGGCGGCGCTCCCGAGCCAGCACTCGCGGGGAGAGGGGTGTCCTCAACTCCGGAGACGGAGCAGCTGTCATCATCCTCAAGTTCAATCTGCCGTCTAGGCGTTTTAAGGTACCGGCCGGACACGTCCTTAATTGGGCCGGCTCGTTTGGTGAAACGCGCGACTTGTTGGGCTATAAGGGTGGGAATAGCCTCGGTCATTTTAGCAATAGCGGCATTTACCGCCGCTGAGATTTGGGTTTCGAGGACAGTTAACCGGTTGTCCTTACGGGCCTCAAGGGTGTTCACACGAGCCTCGAGTGCGGCTACAGCGTCCGTCACCGCCCCCCTCAGTCTCACTCTCCATTACCTTTACTGCGGGGGGGAGGGGGGAGGGGAGACTACTTGGTTCTGTTTGGCCTCGGCTGCAGCTAGTCTTTTCTGCAACGCTTCGATTTGTGCCTGGAGGCTAGCAATAATACTTTGGTCAGCGTTATGCGCCGAAGATGGAATGGTAGGGGGGCATGAGGAGGCAGCCCTACTCGTACCACTCACCTGGCTGCCGTTTTTTACGGCGTTGGCCCATGACCCGGCCTCGCCGCGTGTTTGCGCCGTCGGCTGCGTCCCGGTTCCGCCGTGCGGTGGGGTCGACGGCTGCTTCCCAACGCCTCCGGTATGGGTAGCTGGCTTGTCTGTCTTGGCAACGTCCCAGCGCGGTGGCTCACTGGGAGGCTGACGTTTGCGGCGTTTCTTGGACGCCTTTTTAGACTTGCCGCCCTGTTGAGCGGCTTGGAAGTACGGTATTTGGCCGTACATGCACGAGAGTTTGTTGCGTGTGCTCCACCACACACAGAGCATACGGGTACACATTCGTGAGGGGCCCGCACCCCCTCCTCCACGAGCGGAACCTGCTGTCCACACAGGCCACACGTATCCGGTCTTGGGTTGGGACAACTGTCCATCCGATGGCCGACGATACCGCACTTGCCGCAGGCCGGGATCGTGCGGTGGTAAGGTTTGACGGGTATCAGCATTGTGTCATAGTGAACAAAGCGCGGCTTCTCCTTGCCGGCAAAGGTTACGCGTGCCTTGTTCGATGTCCCACATTTGCGCACCTCTACGATCGTGCCTGACCTCCAGCGTACGCTCTCTCGGAGCGTCTCCGTTGTATCTGTGTTGCGGGCTACGATGACTCCGTGGCATACATTGCCACCATCTTGTCTCAGGTATCCTTAAGAGTGTAGCTGACTGGGCTAGTTGGTTATGCATACTTAAATTAACAGCTCAAAGAACGGACACCACACAAAGGAAACACACAGGACAGTGCTTGTCCTGTGTGTTTCCTTTGTGTGGTGTCCGTTCTTTGCGCTGTTAATTTAAGTACTCAGGTATCAGTGGAGCAGAACCTGCCTGCGCTCGATGTTTACCGCGAAGTCCCCGATGATTTTGTCCGCCGTGTCAGGATCCGGGGTGTGAATGACGATCAGGTTTTGCTCTCTCGAGGGAATAACTGTCAGCGTCTCAGCACGCTCGGGTCCGAGGTATCTTGAACGCGGTTCCGTACCAGTTCTCGGAGAAAGCTTCATGCAATGAGATGCACTCGCGTGGCTTTACGACCATGACGTAGTCGCCCGGATTCGGTTTGGGAAACGGGCGAGGCTTCCAGATGGTGAGAACCTTGCCTTTGCGCCCCGCAGCGCGCGAAGCAGGAGGCTGCGTCTTGTCAACCGGTGTGCCGGACGCCGGGGCGGCGGCGAGTGCCGCCGCCTTGGCGTTGGCTTGCGAACGGCGTTCCACCGCGTCGTTGAGAGCTTGGCTCCGAAACCTCGGTGGGGAAGCAGAATTCGGCGTTTCGGAAGTCGTAATTGTCTCCCACGCCATGGAATGCGGGTCGTATCCACGCTGGGTGAGCATAGAGGCAGTCATCTTGCCCGGAAAAGCGGGCCCTACGTCGCCGGGCGTCGGCGTCGCCGTTTGGCTTAACGGCGTCGCCAACGTGGGCGGGTGATAATCGGCCGTAAAATTGTTGAAAACCGGCCCACCTGGATTTTACTGGTATTCACGTGGTGCCTGTGAGTCGCCGAAACGAATGATGCTGGTCTTGACGGGGTACAGTGAAGTTGCCCGTGATTCTAGCCGAACATCAGCGGAGCCGAAGCGCAGCACGTCCTACACCATCGCGCGCTTGCAGCGCCTCGCGAAGCTTCTCGAACACGGAGGCGTGGTCTGCGCCGAGCATTGCTGACAATCTTTTGTGGGTGCAAACCGAATGCAGTATAATTGATACAAGAAACGCGCGTAGCAATGCCCCCCCTCTGAAAAAGCATCGTCCCGATGCTTAAAAACAACATGGGGTAAAAAAAATGCATGCAACAATAAATAACAATAAAGCAAGAAATTACAATAATGAACAATAAGGTGAGTCCTCAGGTTCCCTAACGCGCGTAATACGGCTTGAGGCGCACGACATGGACGACTTCAGGTCGCGCACGCCACCGTTGAGAGTTCGTAATGCCGTCCGGGACAACCTCGTAGTCCAGAGCGCCTAGACGTCGAAGCACTTTATATGGCCCGAAGTATCGTCGAAGCAGTTTTTCACTAAGTCCGCGTCGTCGCATGGGCGTCCACACCCAAACACGGCCGTCGGACTGGCACTACGAAGCGTCGTCGAAGATTGTAGCGGCGGCTGTCAGTCGTCTGCTGATTCTCGATACGTAGGCGGGCGAGTTGTCGTGCTTCTTCAGCGCGCTGAAGGTACACGGTGACGTCGAGGTTTTCTTCATCAGCGATGTTGGGCAGCATTGCGTCGAGCGTCGTTGCCGGGTTCCTTCCGTAGACCAAGCCATACGGCGTCATCTGCGTCGTTTCTTGTACAGCCGTGTTGTATGCAAAGGTTACATACGGAAGGATGGCGTCCCACGTCTTGTGTTCGACGTCGGCGTACATGGCCAGCATGTCGGCGATGGTCTTGTTGAGACGCTCGGTGAGGCCATTGGTCTGTGGGTGGTAGGCGGTGGTCCGGCGGTGGCTCGTCTGGCTGTATCTCAAGATCGCCTGAGTTAGCTCCGCAGTAAAGGCCGTACCTCTGTCGGTGATGAGAACCTCTGGGGCGCCATGACGCAGGACGATGCTCTCGACGAAGAACTTGGCTACCTCGGCGGCGCTTCCTTTGGGCAGGGCCTTTGTTTCGGCGTAGCGGGTGAGGTAGTCGGTAGCCACGATGATCCATTTATTTCCGCAAGTCGACGTTGGGAACGGCCCCAGGAGGTCCATCCCGATCTGCTGGAACGGTCGCTGAGGAGGCTCGATCGGCTGAAGGAAGCCTGCTGGTCTTGTGGGTGGTGTCTTCCGTCGCTGACAGTTTCGGCACGTCCTTACGTAGCGGGTGACGTCGGCGGCAAGGCGCGGCCAGTAGTACTTTTCCTGTACTCTTGCGAGCGTGCGGGAAAGTCCGAGGTGTCCAGCCGTTGGGTCGTCGTGTAGTGCCTGGAGGACTTCTGGACGCATTGCTGACGGCACTACGAGAAGGTAGTTGGCTCGAAGCGGCGAGAAATTCCTCTTTATGAGAACGTTGTTTCGCAAGAGAAACGATGCGAGTCCTCGCTTGAATGCCTTCGGAACAATGTCTGTCTTGCCTTCGAGGTACTCCATAAGGCCCCTGAGTTCCGGGTCGGCTCGCTGTCGTTCGGCGAAGTCGTCGGTACTTATAGTTCCCAAGAAGAAGTCATCCTCGTGGTCGTCCTGCGGCGGCGGGTCGACGGAGGCGCCAGACAAGCAGTCGGCGTCAGAGTGTTTTCGGCCGTACTTGTAAATGACGGTGATGTCGAATTCTTGAAGCCTAAGACCCATCTTGCGAGACGCCCTGAAGGGTCCTTCAAGTTAGCTAGCCAACACAAGGCGTGGCGGTCGCTCACAACTTTGAAGGGCCTGCCATAGAGGTAGGGGCGAAACTTGGATGTAGCCCAGATGATGGCGAGGCGCTCCTTTTGTGTTGTGGAATAGTTGGCCTCTGCCTTGGATAGCGACCGGCTAGCATAACTGATGACCCTTTCCAGTCCGTCCGTTCTCTGCACAAGGACGGCGCCGAGTCCCACGCTGCTTGCGTCGGCGTGCACTTCTGTTTCGGCGTGCTCGTCGAAACGCGCAAGTAACGGAGGCGTTTGCAGGCGTCGTTTTAGTTCTTGAAATGCTTCCTCCTGCGGCGTTTCCCACTTGAACTCGACGTCGGTCCTGGTAAGGTTAGTGAGTTGCTCGGCGATGCGCGCAAAGTTTTTGACGAACCGCCTGTATAGGCGCACAGGCCGAGAAATCGACGCACGGCCTTCTTGTCGGCGGGTGGTGGGAATGTGGCGATGGCGGCTGTCTTCTGCGGGTCGGGGAGTACTCCGGACTTGCTTATCACGTGGTCCAAGAACAAGGGTTTCTCGTAGGCGAAGCGGCAGTTTTGTGGATTCAGGGTAAGTCCGGAGGTGTTGATTGCTTGAAGTACAGCTTCAAGGAGCCGGAGGTGTTCGTCGAAGTTTGAGGAAAACACAACGACGTCTTCCAAGTACACAAGGCAAGTCTGCCACTTCAAGCCGGCCAGTACGGTATCCATAACGCGTTGGAAGGTCGCGGGGGCTGAGCGAAGACCAAAGGCATGACCAATTGAACTCGAACAGGGCGTCTGGAGTTATGAAAGCAGTCTTTTCTCGGTCTCTCTCGTCGACTTCGATTTGGCAGTAGCCTGTCTTGAGGTCATCGATGAAAAGTAGTACTTCGCGTTGTGAAGTCGATCCAGGGCGTCGTCTATACATGGGAGGGGGTACACGTCCTTCTTCGTGATCTTGTTGAGGCGACGATAGTCGACACAGAAACGTAGTGTCCCGTCCTTCTTCATCAACACCACGTACGGGAGACGCCCAAGGACTCTTGGACAGCTGGATTATGTCGTCGCCCAGCATTTCGTCGACTTGTTTCTTTACGGCTTCGTGTTCTCTCGTCGAAACTCGATACGGGCTCTGACGGATTGGACGGGCACTTTCTTCGGTTATGATACGGTGTTTCGCGACTGGGGTCTGTCGAATTCTTGACAACGACGAGAAGCAATCCTTGAATTGCAAGAGCAGAGTTTTGAGCTCATCTTGCTTCGGGAGGCTCGGGTTGACGTCGAACTGTGTTTGGGGTTGCCGATTCGTCGAGGCCGGTTCGGTATCATAGGAGAGGGCGAAAGCATTGTAGGTGGGCGTGGAGGGGGACCGTCGCGTCGTGCTACAGCAGCATAGCTCATGGTTGCCGGCTGAGGCTGCGGTGCTTCGGGAATTCCAAGCGATTGCCGAACTTCCTCGCGGACAATGTTGGCGATCGAATCCACTTGGGGCTGCGACGAAGGTAACTTAACTTGCGTAGCTCCCGCACAATCGCTCGGATGGTTTCGCGCAAGTCGTCGGTTGCCAGTGAGTGCACTTCGGAGTATGCTGCAGACAGCGGAGAGCGACTGTACTGTTTCGTCCGCATGTCAAGTGTCCTTTCAATAGTTGTAGCCTCGGTGAGGAATTCGGCGACCGTCGTGGGTGGGTTGTGGACAAGTCCTGCGAACAGTTCTTGTTTAACACCCCTGAGCAGACGTACTTTTAGGAGCTTGCTCCTTATGCTCGCGCCTTGTCCGGCGGCGGCCTCGGCGGCGGCGTGTACACTTCTCCGCTCAAGGCGCCAGCTTTCTGGTGATTTGAAGAATGCTCACTACATGGCGGCGCCGCTGAAGGCGACGCACACCACTCTCGGCACGTGCGCTTCCTTTCTCTTCGCCGGTAGCTCAAGCAGTGAACACTCTTCGTTACCGCTCGGCCGCATGAACACCGCAGATGCCAAGACAGCAGCGGGGCGGGCTCGCAATGCAACAGCAGCTCGGGCTCGCCGCCCAAGCACCGCATGTAATGTATATATAACAACGTTGTCACGTCTATATATGATGGTATGAGATGTGTACGAGGATTCGCGGGTTACCCGATCATCTCCGAGCAAGCTCCTCTAACATCATTCACTTTGTGGATATGGCGGTGATATTTTTGTCTTGAGACATCGCAGCTTCGGCCAGGCGGGAAAGTCGAGTCATCTCTTCCGTGAAGATGGTGACGTTTTCGTTTGGTAGTTGCACCCGGGTCTCCAGCAAAGAAGCGGCCCTTTCCTTGCGGACGACGCTGGTGAACGTGATTAGGAACGTCGTTCGAAAGAGATCCCAGGTTTGTAATGTGGATTCTCGGTTCTCGAACCACGTCCTCGCGGCGTCTTCCAGGTAGAAATAGGCGCGGCGAAGTTTTTCGTCGGAGTCCCAGTTGTTGAAGGTCGCGACGCGTTCGTACTTCTCCAGCCAGCTTTCCGGGTCTTCACTCGTTGAACCGTGGAAGGTCGGTGGCTACCTGGGTTGCTGCATCACGACTGTCGCGGGTGACACAGCGGTGGTCATTGTCGCTGTTGTCTTCGTCGCCGTAGTTTTTGGCTTCTCAGGTAGGAGGCCGTATGCAGGTTGCAAGTCCTGTAGCCTGCGGCTAGCTCGCTGGTGCTCCGGGGCTTGGGTGTCCTCTTCAAGCTGTGGGCTTGGTTCCCGGCTTTTCGTGGGCGTCCGGAACATCAAGGAACCAGCACCTCCACCAGATGTCACGTGGTAGTGACGTGGACGAAGGCAGCAGTAGGCTTCTTCGAGATGAACCTCTTTATTTGGACGAACTTGTGGCCGACAAACAGAAACTCAAATTACAGCAGGCAATGCACGCTGTAGACTGATATCGGCGCGCTGAGCGTCGGATAAACTGATCACTGTTGGGACGCGCCGTGTTTTATACAGCACGCGTCGAACTTTCCAGCCTTATCACTGGTGGTCGTGCAAGATCTAGAATAAGCTGGACATTTCGCGTCCTGCGTGCAACCTTAACAAAATGATCTACTATAATCGCGAAGCTTCTCGAACACTGAGGCGTGGTCTGCGCCGAGCATGACTGACAGTCTTTTTTGGGTGCAAACTGAATGGAGTATAGGAGGGTTGCAAGTGACATCATCCGCTTGGGTCGCTAGCGGCGTCCGCCGCCATCTCGGTGGTCCGCGGTGACGCAGATGTTCTCTGGTGGCGCACTTCATCGGTTTTGTTGAAACGGCGAGCGGCGACGAGAGGCTGTGTGCGTGTCAGTGTGCATGACGCGGGTAGAATGCGGTTGAGCCTACGCGGAAACCACCAAGATGGACGCGCTGCCGTTCCGACACTGGCGCCATCCCGGGGGCCCCGCCCCTGTGCAACCCTCCTATAACTGATACAAGAAACGCGCGTTGCAATATATATGTTCATTTAACCTTGGCATGGGGCTTCGCGGCAGTGCGGATTTCCCCTGAATACGTGTTTTCACGGCTTATCACCCCTTCACTGCGGTGAAACCACCTTTACATGGGGATAGCATGCGGACTAGTGTACACCTAAAAAGGTGTTTTCACGGCTTAGCACCTTTCCACTGCAGTGAAACCACCTTTACAGGGGGTCACATGCGGACCTGTTCGTTCACTTCGAATACTTCGAAATTTTCAATATTTGAATTTGAATCGAAGCGAATTCGAACACTGTAATATTCGCACAAGCCTAGAAAAATGCGTTCACAAAATATCAAGCCAGAGTTACCGAAACTTTCGTTCCCTTAGAATGAAGTTACAGCGAATTTCCCTTGTGGGAGCACAATTTCCCTGAGTTTTTCCAGAATATCAGAAATCCCTGAGAATTCCCGGTTTTCCCGGTCGGTAGAGACACTGGTAATTCTGGACCTGAGCCAATCTGCCGGTATTGCCTGTCCCGCCAGGATGCCACTGTATATATCCGCCAGTTGTCTCCTCGAGTCTACGCCAAGGCACTTCACCAGTCCAGCCGGGATGCCATCTAGACCACTGGCATTGCGCGCACTAATGCGCATAGGCGTGCGCAGGGTTGCCCTTCAGGGGGGGGGGGGGGGCGAAGGTTCTTCGCAGCGGCCCCCCCTCCCTATCATGTGAATGTATGGGGCTGACTTTCCGCCCCCCCCCCTCCCTATTATGTCTATGTACGGGGCTGGCTTTGCCCCCCCCCCCCCCCTCCCCCCGTGCGCACGCCTATGCTAATGCGCCCAATGGCCCTATCCAGCCCACGTGGTGTGACCTCCCATTTCAGCTGTTCCGGCAAACACGGTGATACTTCTGTATCATCAATGTCCGGGAGAGGGGGCGTGTGCCTCCGATGTCGCATACATGATACAACAGTATCATGTATGCGACATGATACGGTTGGGAAGGGAGGGGGTGCTGACTTTGCGCCCCCCCCCCCTCCCTAATATGTCTATGTACGGGGCTGGCTTTGCTTGTACAACTTCCAACAAGTCTCTGCATGTGCCGCAGCAGTTGGGTCGGTGTGCGGTCGCCGAGGGCTGTGTCGCTCAGAAGTTGCCGCAACCGTTCGGGTTCCGATGGAGTGAGGTGCCGAATGAGTGTGTCCTTCAGTGTCTTGTACGCATTTTCCGCGGGTGGGGCGAGCAGCAGGTTGCGAACCTCGCTGGCGGTTCCTGGGGGGCAAGCAGCTTACGACATGGCGGTAGCGCGAAAGATCGGCTGTGATGCGACGGGCGGAGAATTGAGCCTCGACTTGTATAAACCAAACCTCGGGGTCTGTGGGCCAAAATGGGGGCAGCTTCAAGTCGACAGCAGACACGGCAGGCACGTCGGTGTCACTTTGCGTGTTCATTTTGGGTCACCGCTGTGGGACGCTAGCGCAGGCGAAGAATGATTCAACCGAAAGCCCTGAATCCCAAACGATAACTGAGTTTTATTTTCCGTTCTCTCGGAGATAGGGATGCCGGAGCGCCGATGGGCCAGGGGAGAAGGATGCCTACGCGCGGGCAGGCTCCGGTTACAGCGGCGCGTGACGGTGCGCGACCACGGAATCTAAACACACTTCCAGAGCGGCACTGAGTGGTGCGCTCATAGCGTGCACCACAATACAGCCGTTGAATGTGGTCTGTCAGCAGGCTCCGCAGGTCACTCGTCTCTCCTGTGCATTCATCGCGCATCTCGGGCTCTAGTGCCCGACCCTCCATAGAAGAGACATAAGACCAAAACTTCGCTGTGGCTCCCTTAACCTGCCGACGTAATCTCTTTGAGAGCTCGTGCATCAGCCTGGGCAATCTTGCGCTGCGTCACAGCTTGCATTTGGTGCTTCTTATCTAGATCCCAAACTGCCTGGGCCTCGTCGGCAGTCAGTCTATTCACAGCATGGCGATGCCGACGGTTGGCCAACTTTCGAGCCTGGTGCGCAGTTCGGACCTCACCATCCCACCATGATTTCCTGGAGTGCCCCCCCTCTCGAAACGACCGTGATCTCGTGGTTCCGCATGACCTTGTGAAGCTCCGCCACATACTGATCGTATGTTCGTGACCTCCAAGCGGCTTGCATTATTTTCAAAGTCTAGGGCGACATCGGACTCGGGTAGGCAGGTATCGTTTTCGGGGCTCTCGTTGCCTCTTTGCAGCTTTACGCCACGGCGAAGGTGCAAATTACAACCTAATCCGGTTGTGATCGCTTCCCAGGCTATGTAGGCCCTCTTCATCCATGTGCACGGTGTGTAAGATAGGAATGAGACCCTGATATATCATTGCACAGTCAATACACGTACGACTTTCACGCGCACACCAGGTGAAGGAGCCTTGGCAGTCGTTCCGCAAATTGGTAATTTCAAGCGACAAGTCGTCAGCGAGTGCCCAGCACCACTATCTTTTTCCAGTGATCCATCGTTCAGCATATCTTCCTTGACACAGCGCATTATGGCCGAATTCGTCTCACGCTGTTCCGGCGCGACCCCTAAATAGACCACAGACACCATGACCGGAATGCACTGGATGTGACCAAGCACCCATGTCTGCTGCGCGCGATTCTGTGAGCTGTGTCCACGAACTGTCTTTGTGCCACTCACTTTCCCGGTTCCGGCCTGCCCAACTCCACTCAAAATTTGCGGGGCGTTCCTCCAGGTCGCGTAAGTGCGTCTCAGCCAGCGCATCCCACGAAACACGAAACTTTGTCTTAAAAACTTCTGTTTTAAAAACTTCTCGAAACGTCTAAAAAGGTACGCGGACATCTAGGTATATTATGCGACGTTGAATAAACGTTTTCCACAAGCAGTTTTTTAGAAGACGTTGAAAAAACGTTTTTTACAAGAAGTTTTTTTGAAAACGTTTACTGAACGTTCTTTTTTATAACTTTTGGTAAACTATTTTTTATGTGCGCATATGAACTTCGGTCACTCTGTATATGCATATATACTTAGACATTGCTAGTATTTACGGTTAAGAACGTATATATACGTTCTCAATAATAAATATTGGTCGCCTTAACGGCATGCCTCCGAGCGTGCCTCCGGGCCTTCGCGCGTCATCTCTAGCTAGTTCGTTGCGCTGGCCCCGCTAAAACAGCTCGACCGCCGGGAACCGCCGCGAAACGGCATCACGGTGGCCACGAACAAAGCTGCGCCGGGCTTGTTTCCCGCGCTGACCACGCCACCATGCTTCCTGCCTGTCTGTACTTCTTTTCACTTCCCATCGCATTCCCCTGCAGACGCTGAGCCGTGCTCCCAGCGAGGGCGGCAGAAAAGCGTCTTTTTCTTTCCTCATCCTACCATCCTTCTCCCGGCGTCGCGACATCGTGTCGCCACCCGTTGTCGCCATTTCGGCCATATACATTATACGTCATCGTGTCGTGCCCTCTCAGTGGCCGCCCGTGACGCCGCTCTGGCTCCCTCTCCACCGAAGTCGCCAGAGATAGCTGGCACGCGGCGACGTGGCTTCCACGTTTCGCGCTCGCCGTATAGTTTCGGGTTGGATTTCTTTTCTTTGTGTTTTGGGAATTCAATTGCTTCTCGTTCGTGCCTGCTTTTTCCCTGTGAAAACTCCGGGATCTCATTGGACTCCCAGATACTCAAGCAGACGTAAGTACCATCTTTCGCTCTCCACGTGAAAGGGTCTTTCATGGAAAGAAAAAAGAAAACTATAGACTCCCTATCGCGTCGGCAAACACATCGCCGATTTGATGCTGCGGTTGAGCCGCTTTTTCCGCCAGACCGCGTTGGTGCAAAATAATGAAAGCAACCTTTCAGCACAAAGCTCAACTGCTGAAAACGTAGGTAAAGAGGAGCGTAATGAATGTGAAAACGCGTGTTGCTCCACCGACAGGTCAACTGAACGAATTACAGCGCCAGCATGTTCTCTGAAGCCAGCTCGTGCCCGTGTCCGAGTAACTTCACTGAGGGGCCTGTAGATGTGGTGTAGAAACGCCGGCCGATGTGGCATACACCGCCTCTAAACTTGAAGAAGATATCCTAGTGACTCGGAACAGTAGCGCAAAAAATACACAAGAGACGACAGAGCAGACGGGACACAACTAACAACTCAGTGTTTATTGCAGGTGATCGCATATGCACATGACACCGCGCGAAAGGAAAATAAGGAGGCGAGGTGGGGGGTGAGGTACAACGTGGAAAAACTCGCCTTGTCAGGCCACCTCGCTGCGCATTGTGCGCGTTGCGGTTGCAAGCCACTGTTCAACCGCGCGCATTCACTAGCCAGAAATTCGGACCAACTAACGCGGGAAATTATTGAAGCGGCAGAGATAAAACATAGAGACGCGGTAAGCTGCCCTTCAATCTGTCTATCATAAAAAGAAATGCTATTTTTGTCGCGTCAGCCGCTTGTTTGATTTGCTGGGTCGATTGTCTTGTGTGCTCCTTTCCCCCCACCTCGCCTCCTCCTTCTCCTTTCGCGCGGTGTCATGTGCATATATATGCGATCACCTGCAATAAACACTGAGTTGTTAGTTTAGCGCTGTGTCCCGTCTGCTCTGTCGTCTCATGTATTTTTTGCGCTACTGTTCCGAGTTATGCACTACCAACTAGCCCACCATTCTGTACTTTTAAATATCCTGGTGAATCGTGACAGTGATCGTGATGCATGCTGTAGTGAACGCGACACTGAGCACTCCGAGCAAGGCTCTGTTGAAGAAATGGGTCGGCAGCTGCTAAAGTGGGCATGTGAGCGAAATGTAACTCGGACCACACTTTCATCGTTACTGAAGGTGTAAAAAACGCGCAAGTGCTTCGCAGACTCGCCCTCTGATGCGTGAACGTTGTTAAAGACTCCGCGTGTGTCGTTTATAAGGAGTTGTGCAGGCGGCATGTATAATCATTTCGGCGTCGCACGAAGCGTAAAAGGCATGCTAGAAAAATGTTCCAATTTGTCGACATCTCCTCAAGACGAATAATAAACTGAAGCCAGCTTGTCACATAGTCTGTACTGCTGCCTTGTCTATCATATTCGTTTCCATGGCTCCCGACTGTATTTTAAAATCGTAATATGCAGCTATGTAATAGGGGAATTATTATCTTTAGTTTCAGTACCTGATTCTCATGCCCAAAATCTCTAAAATGTATTGTTCATTTATTAATAGCGAATGCTTATTGCATACGCACCAGAATGTTCATTCATCTGGAGGTTTTCCCCTCAATATCCTAGTTGCGTGAAACTTCTTAGTATTATGTGATGTTACATAGCGAAAAAAATTGTTATTGTTACTAGTAATTGCTGGTGATGTTCAAGTAATACCAAAGTGGCTATTATAGGCATTGTATTCATTATTATTAAACTTTGTGATATAATAGTTTTTAATATAGTACCTCTGGCCAGTGGATGCTCCTAGTTCGTCTGCCAAGTTGAGAAATTATTTCTAGTTGCTGCATCATTCAAGGTAACACTTCAACTATGTTGCAATGCTAACACGAGCAATTTATACTAGTGTAAGGCGTGCAAAAAGAACGATGTCGGTCATCAACACAGCTGCATATAATCTGTAATGCTGTGGACTTGGTTTCCTTTTTTTATTTCCTACTTTAAATCACTTATCTGAACACTTCGTGGTATTTGTGGATAAAATGACTTAAAATATTGTTTCCTTTAGATTTCCTGCTGATTCCGACTGACTTCAAATCATTTTGGTAAGCTGGTGCATGTAAGATGATAGACTAAAACGTTTTTGAGTTCACTGTGTCTTTTGTGTAAGGATTGTGGGATGGAATTAGAATTCTGGGTGTTGCCAAAATCACAATATGATTGTGAGACACACCTTTGTGGTGAAACCTTTTGTGGCGGCAGCCAAGCCAAGCCAAGCCGCCAGGCAGCGCCACCCTCCGCTGCTCTCCGGAACCTCCAGAGAACCCGAATAAAACCAGTTGATGTTTGGAATCCACACCGCGCGGTTGTGTCTGCTTCTCCCACGCGTACACGCGGCCCAACAGTGGTGACCCGGACGAGGCTTACCGCCTTTTTTTAAGCGATCGACGCCATGGAGACTCCCCCTGACGCACCGGCCATCTCCGCCGTCGACATCAGGCTCCCGCCGTTTTGGACAGCGGTACCCGCAGCTATGGTTCCTGCAGGTGGAGTCCCAATTCACCGCTCGTCGTATTGCCGCTGAGCTAACAAAGTACCACCACGTGGTCGCTAGCCTCCCACCGGCAATAGTGAGCGAAATACGCGATCTGCTGGTCGCTCCACCTGCAGAGAACGCGTACACAACGCTCAAACAGCTGTTCATCAGCTGCCTCACGCCGTCGGAGCCTCAGCGACTGCAGCAGCTACTGCACGACACCGAGCTCGGGGACCGGACGCCCAGCCAATTGTTGCGCCACATGAGGCAGCTGTTGCACACGGCCGGCGCAACCACTACCGATGCCGACGGCAGACTGCTTCGCGAGCTGTTCCTACAGCGACTTCCGGTCAACGTGCGCATGGTCCTCGCCTCGGCTGCCGACAAACGCCTGTCTCAACTCGCCGAGCTCGCGGACTCGGTGCTGGCGGTCGCTCCGGCCGTCCGTCGCGGCGCTACAGCCAGACATCGCCGGCCGCGCGCCTACGACCGCAGTGCATGAAATCCGGGAGCAGATATCCCGCCTCGCCGATACCGTCGCAGCGATGCAGGCCCGCAGCACTCCCGAGGAGCGCCAGCGCCCAGCAGCGCAACAGAGAATCTGCTGGTATCACAGGAAGCACGGCAACGCTGCTCGCAAATGCATTCCTCCTTGCGACTATGCGGGAAACGGGAGTGGCCGGCACTGAGGACGACCAGTGTCCCAGATGCCCCCGAACGTCGTCCATCAGTGTTTTTCCTCACCGACCGCGACAGTGGCCTTCGATTCCTCGTGGACACCGGCGCTGAGGTGAGCGTGTTGCCGGTTGGGTCCACCGATCGCCGTGTCCCCAGTGCGTCCCCCCTTCAGGCGGTCAACAACACAACCATCGCCACCTACGGACATCGCCCGCTGCCACTCGATTTAGGCTTGAACAGAACGTTCCGGTGGATTTTCATCGTGGCAGCAGTGAAGTTCGCCATCTTGGGTGCGGACTTCGGCATTTCGGCCTTCTCGTCGACGTGCGCAACCACCGCCTTCACGATCCCGTGTCGCAGGCAACTGTGCAAGGCAATCCCTCGCAACACCCTCCGCTGAGCCCCACTCTGCTCGGGCCGTCCGGTGCAGAACGTTTTACTCGCATCCTGCAGGATTTTCCCGAGTTGACGAGGCAGCCGCCAGCCAGCGCCGCGGCGAAGCACGAGGTACGCCACTACATCGCCACCAGCGGCCCACCCGTGCACGCGCGGCCTCGCCGTTTGCCTCCAGAGAAGTTGAAGGTCGCACGACAAGAATTTGAACACATGATGGAGCTAGGGATCATCAGACCCTCGTCGAGCGCCTGGGCATCTCCACTCCATATGGTGCCAAAGTCAACGCCGGGAGACTGGCGACCATGCGGGGACTACAGGGCGCTGAACCAGGTAACGACTCCAGACAGATACCCCGTACCGCACATACACAATGTCAGCGCCCGTCCAATGTCACAATGTCTGCGCCCGTCCTCGTTCACTTCCTTGTCCCTGTGTCCTTTGCGCAGCACCTTGTTTCATCATGTACGACCGACTCGCCCAGCAACATGCATTATTGAAACACAATGTCACGACGAGGCTTCACGGTGCCACTATCTTCTCGAAGATCGACCTGGTGCGGGCATACCATCAGATTCCCGTTGCCCCGGAGGACGTCCCGAAGACCGCCATCACAACGACTTTCTGACTTTTCGAATTCCTCCGAATGCCATTCGGACTCCGAAACGCGGGTCAGACATTCCAGCGGTTCATGGACGGTGCTATACGCGGCCTCAACTTCTGCCACGCCTTTCTTGACGACTTGCTAGTCGCCAGCAGCACTCCGGAAGAGCACGTGAATCATCTGCGCATCGTCTTCCAGCGCTTAGTGGAGCATGGCGTGGTCGTGAACATGGCCAAATGCGAGCTTGGTGTGCGACAGCTCTCATTTCTTGGACACGTCATCTCCGCCTCAGGAGTTCTTCCTCAACCCAACAAGGTTGAAGCCGTGCAAGGATTTCCGCAGCCGACCGCCAAGCGCCAGCTTCGGGAATTTCTGTGTTTGGTAAACTTCTACCGCCGTTTCATTCCCCGCTGCGCCCAGATCCTTCAACCTCTCCACGACCTGCTGGCCACTTCACGGAATGGCTCAGACACCCTCTCCTGGTCTCAAGAAGCAAAAGAAGCCTTCTGCGAGGTCAAGGACGCTTTGGCAAACGCCGCACTGCTTGAATACCCCAGGTCCAGTGTCCCGCAGAGCGTAATGGTGGATGCCTCCGATCAGTGGCGTAGCCAGGGGGTGGCACACCGGGCACGTGCCCCCCGCCCCCCGAA
Organism: Rhipicephalus appendiculatus; assembly: GCA_030522465.1. Classification (NCBI taxonomy): domain Eukaryota; kingdom Metazoa; phylum Arthropoda; class Arachnida; order Ixodida; family Ixodidae; genus Rhipicephalus; species Rhipicephalus appendiculatus. The sequence goes on along the minus strand of JALIZH010031163.1, from coordinate 14,150 downwards.
ATGTTTTTTCGCCATGGCATACATAGCGGAAAATGGCCATTCCAAGGAGGTACCCCCTCCGAAATCAAGAAGGTGCCCCCCCCCCCCCCAAAATATTTCTGGCTACGCCCCTGCCTCTGATACAGCCGTTGGGGCTGTATTACAGCAGCTCGTTGGGGGGAGTCTGGCGCCCGATTTCCTTCTTTTTCGAGGAAGCTAACGCCTACCGAGCGCCGCTACAGCACCTTCGGGAGAGAACTGCTGACCGTGTACGCTGTCATACGACATTTTCGCCATTTCCTGGAAGGTGTAGAGTTTTTCGTCCTCACCGACCACAAGCCGCTTACTTATGCATTGCGCTCGCTAAGCTCCGACGGTGGAACGCACGCAGCACGTGAACGGCGCCAAATGTCCTATATATCAGAGTTCACGACTGATATCCGCCACGTCAAAGGCGGCGACAACGAGGTAGCGGACGCCCTCTCACGGAATCCTGTGAACGCCATCATGCCCACACTACAGGTTGATTTTCCCGCTTTGGCAGCCGCTCAACGTGAAAATGACGAACTGAAACACCTGTTGATCGCGACCACTGCCCTGAATCTTGAGTGGAAAACCTGTTCCCGGATCCGAGGACAAGGTTTGCTGTGACACAAGCGTCAGTATAACTCGCCCGTTCGTGCCCGCGAGCCTCCGTCGTCATGTGTTCCAGTCCTTGCACAGACTGTCTCATCCGGGGATTAGAGCCACCCAAAGACTGGTGACGGCAAGATTTGTCTCGCCGGGCGTAAATCGGGACGTCCGACGCTGGGCACGCGAATGTGTAGCTTGCCAGCGCTCTAAGATACAACGCCATACCTCGACAGCACTGGGAACACTCCCCATTCCGGATTCTCGCTTTGATCATGTCCACCTGGACATCGTCGGCCCACTGCCACCCTGCCACGGAAAGGCTTACCTGCTGACCTGTGTCGACATGTTCACCCGCTGGGCGGAGGCCATCCCTATCGCGGACATCACTGCCGAGACGGTTGTGAGTGCTTTCCTGTACCACTGGGTAGCCCGTTTCGGGGTGCCCTCCACGATAACAACAGACCGCGGCCGACAATTCGAATCAGCCCTTTCCACTGCCATCAGTCAGCTCATGGGCACCTCACGCATACGCACGACGGCGTACCACCCCATGAGCAACGGCATGGTGGAGCGCTTTCACCGCCAGATGAAGGCTGCGCTTACGGCAACCGAGCAACACAACTGGGTGGAGGCCCTCCCACTAGTTCTTTTGGATATAAGGTCCACCTTGAAAGAGGACATTGGCTGCAGCGCCGCTGAGCTGTTCTACGGCACGACACTCAGGCTGCCGGGAGAGCTCTTTGCGCGCGGCTCAGAGGAGGCATCCATAGCTTGCAGCGACTATGCACTTCGCCTACGCAACGTCATGAGCAAACTGCGCGCGGTACCTTCACGGCCCCCAGGGTCGCGTGTGGTGCACGTCGACCCACAGCTCACATCGTGCCCATATGTGTTTGTACGACACGACGCGGTTCGGCGACCTCTTCAGCCACCCTATGATGGGCCGTTTCAAGTCCTCCGCCGTGGCAACAAACAATTCACAATCAAGAGAAGCGGCCGTGAGGAGGTTGTGTCGTTGGACCGCATCAAGCCAGCACACATGGACCGTGACGACGCCGTGTTGCCTCCACTAAGGGAATCATCGCCAGGACCCCCCAGCTTCAATGCCAGCCCAAGTCCACGAGGTGCCCTCCCGGCTGACGCACAGCGGGCGGCTATCAAGAGCACCCACTCGCCTGGACCTTTAACTCCGTTCGGCAACTCACCAAGGGGGGGAATACTGTGGCGGCAGCCAAGCCAAGCCAAGCTACAGGAACTCTAAGCCAAGCCGCCAGGCAGCGCCACCCTCCGCTGCTCTCCGGAACCTCCAGAGAACCCGAATAAAACCAGTTGATGTTTGGGATCCACACCGCGCGGTTGTGTCTGCTTCTCCCGCGCACGCGTCCCAACACTTTTAATTTCGACTACTCATGGTCATGGGCGTCCGCAGGTGGTTGCAAGGGGGGGCGCCCCTTGGAATTTCAGATATTTTTCAATGCAGTAGCAATAAGCTACACAACTTGGTTACAGTGATGTGATTGACCAACGCCATTTTGGCGCAGCTCCTGGAACAACAAAAATCTCCTTTTGGAGCAGCATACCAACCGTTTGGAGCAGTTACTTGCCGCACATTTTCGGACGCAAATATTCATCTCTACGCCGGAGCAGTTGCAACACATGTCAAACGACATCCATTTATGCACGAATGCGCGCATGTTCATTTGCAGTACTCCTAAAATGAAATTAGGTCACTGCTCTTCACTTTTCTGCAGACATCCCCAAGTTTGTGAAGTCCAGTCAGCTCAAGCCACCTAACACTTCCCGGGAATTGGTATTTTTAATTGACTCTGGCTTTCCTTGATGCTTTATTACGATACTGGATGCACAAGCATGAGGGAGTGGGAGTTCGTGTTTACATTTGACAAGCTGTTTCACATGTACATGTACAGTTGCCGAGACCGAAAAGCGCAGCCGAGATACCCCGGTATACTGGGATACCATGCTTTCTCAGCAGAGTAACAATCAATATATCAGGCCCGTAGCCATGCTGGTGCCCTAGGGTCTCCCCCCCCCCTCCCCCCCACCCCCGAAGTTCGCATGGAGGGGGGTGTGTTTCCGAGAAAAAATAAAGAAAATAGCTGTTTTTCAAAGCCTACAACATGTCCCCCCCCCCCCCCCCCATTAAAAAAATGGAGAATTCCTAGCTACGGGCCTGCACTGCAAAGCAGGTGGTATTGTTCATAAAGTCTGTCCATTGTATGGCCTTAAAACAGATACCCTGCATGAAATATTTTAGAAGTAAACTAGAACAACTAGCGCTACAATTTAAAAAAAGTTAAACGGTCGGTTACATATGCACGTACTGAATTACTGTGTCTTATTACAGTCAGTCAAGTAAGACTGTCGTCCAAAAAACATGTAGGTCATTATTACTATTTTCTGACTGTAACCCCAACCGTTAGAAGCTATTTTATAGAACTGATTAATGTTATCTCACAGTACGGTCTAGTAGTAATAGTTCGAGGCGTCGTCTCGTTTCTCATCGAAAGAACGCGAAAACGACATCTTGTGGCATGCTTGGCGCAAATAATGAAATTTTTGCCAAGATGTAGCAGATTTCGCCTCTTGGCGCAGTGTGGCGCAATTGGCGCAGTTATCACATCACTGTGGTTAGCAAACTGAGGTCCTGGCCTTCAGTATTGCCATTCAATTTCTGACATTTCATGCCATCGACTATTCTTGCCTGTCATGTCACGGCAAGTGAAAGAAACGCTGCCAGGGCTGGATGCCCCCCCCCCCCCCCACCCTTGCGGATGCACCCCCTCGCAAAAAGTTCCGCGGACGCCCTTGCTCATGGTTCTAACATAACTAAATTTACGAGCATTGGGTGGGATGAAATTGATAGTTCGACTGCTGCTCTTTGGCTGTTACAAATTTTCCACCGTTAGCCATATATTTGCCGCTGTGCGGTTTGCCAAGCTAGCCTGCTAATTTTTGTTGTGCTGATAGATATCTGCTTAAAGAAAACATTTTGTACTTTACTGTGCCTTTTGTACGTGTGCAGCTTCCTGGACAAAGTATGTGGCCAGCATATCACAAATTTCTATGTATCATAAAGGTTACAAGTGTGCAGGTTTCTTGACAAAGTACGTAGTCATTTCCTTTTTCCGATGTTCGAAGTGGCTGGCATATCATCGGAAATTGCTATGTATAATAAAGGTTACTAGTATATGCAACAACATTTGTTGAAATTTTGCATTTACTTCTGGAAGTGCACTATGATGCATTACAGACAACACCAGTAATGAAAATGAGTTGACGTTGAAAAGCTTATTGTCTCGAAGCAAAATGGATTATTGGAATGGTAGACAGAACTCTTTCAACAAATAGGGCACCAGTTGTGCTGGTTAGAAAAACTGCAGCAATTAATTTGATGTCATATTATGCAGGATGTCTCTACCTGTCACTCTCGAAGTGAACAACTAAATCCACTACTTGCAAAACGCTGGCATGATGCAACGAATTGACTAGGGAAAACGCTCAACAAGCTGGTTTGCACGAGAAATAAAATGTATAGAAAAGTTCTTGAAAAGATCTAGAAAAAAGATTGTCCGGATTATTGCAAGAAGTTTTCTAGACTTCTAATAATGGCGTTAAAATAAACGTCATAAAACCTTCATCAAAAGATCTAGCGAGAAGTTTTTTAGAATTCTTACAAGCAGTTTTCTAGACGTCTAATAACGTGGCGTCAGCACAGCTACAGAAGGTTTTCAAGCTGCGAACGTCTAAATGACATCTTGTCAAAACTTCTAATATACTTTTGGACTATCCTTTTTAGATGTTTATTAGAAGTTTCTAGCTTTTCTTGTGTTTCGTGGGATATAGCGCCATGCCCTCGTCGTGCATCGCCCTGAAGAGCTCCTTCCACTTGGCGAGCTTCCTGCCGCCATGCATATTTAGGACCCAGTTACTACATTGGTTGCCCTTTTTTGTGGATCTCGTCGTCTCCTCGATTGACATCTCCGCAACGACGGCTCTCGGGCAGTCGCACTCGTGAACTGTTACAGCTTGTCACTCCAGTTGGGATACACACAGGTCCCCTTGTCTCTGCGCTGGCGTAATTTGTTGGGAGTGCATTGTTTGCATATTCTGAGAGGCTGTTAACACAATGTGTGTCCAGAAAGGTGCGTTGTCTCTCTTTGTCTTTGCCTGCATGTGCCGCGTTCACTTTCCCGGTTTGTTTCGCGTTGTCTGACTCGAAGGACGGGGAGGCCTGCGCTTCATCTGGTCGTTTCCCTGCAATCTGTAGCATCGCCTGTCCAAGAGCCGTCATAAGCGGTGCCAGGGGGTGTGAGTACTTGCTTGTCTGCGACCGTCGTGTTGCAGGGCCACTAGACGCGCGTCTGTGAACGGGGGGTCGTCGCCGTAATGTTTCCGCCGTCACCTGCGTCTTCTTTGTTGACTTTGACGACCTTCGATAGTCCTTCTTCGACTGACCTAAGCCTTTCTCCCATGGCCATCGTTTTCTCGCGCTCTGTCGCCAACGCATTCTGCAGCTCTGCGATTCTCGTCATGAGCCCACTCTGGACAGCCATCATTTTTTCCATTTTCTCTTTGAACTCGCATTGTCTACACTTGGTGTCAGCTTCTTCTGCTTTCTCATCCGCACAAACTTCCACCTTCCAACCTACCCCGCACCCTGAACACCTTACGGTCCTTTTTACCATGGCTTGATCAGTTCACCGATGTCCACGTGTTTGGAAATTCTCACATCAGATAACCCCTAGACACGGCGCACTAAATACACTACCCTAAGCCAAAAGGTACCACAAAAATCAATTATTACGCTGCACTTCAAAGTACATGTGCATTCACTTGTTCGGTCTGCGCGCACCATATCTCTATGGCGCGCACATCTCAGCCACGTGGTGGCTAGGGAAAAAAAACAAAACACGACTGACACAAAAAAGCAGCACAAAGTAATAAACCCAATCAGCCTTTACGCTAGCGCCTTACGTACTCGTAAAGCGACAGATAGAGGCAAGTTCAAATCATGCAAAAATACTTAGTTAACTGTCGCTGTCGTTCCGGAGCCCTCCGAAACCACGACCTTCTCCTAGCACTCCTCAAAGCCCATCAGCGGTGGATGGATGGATGGATGATATGAGCGTCCCCTTAATAACGGAGCGGTGACATGTCTGCAACCAGGCTCGAAAAAAACTTTCTTTTTATGTTGGCCTAATGCCTTATCTACATTGATTAAATCTATGTTATTATAGCAAAGAAAAATATAAATTCGCGGTCCATCTCTCTGCCTCTTAAGGCAAAATGACCTTATTTTTCCCCATTCTTCATTTTTGTCCTTTATCTCTACTTTTCTGCCGGCAATACTCTAACCGTCTCTTATTTATTTCTATCGCGGACGTGTTCAGCTTTCCATTGTTGTCCCTAAAACCCAAGGCTTCATGTAGACTCGTGCCCACACGTATATCTGGGTGGATATCGCCACATTCAATCAGTACATGTTCCATCGTTTCCTTAGACCCCCCCCCCCCCCCCCCCCCCAGCATGTACATAGTTCTTCTTCGTTACAGAAGCTCGCTTTATAGCTACGCGTTCTAAGGCAACCCTACCTTACTTCAAACAGTAAAGCGCTTCCCCTTGAATTATCATAAAACCTTTCCCTCCTTATTTCGTTTTTTCCCTTTCGGTAGTCACTGAGAGCCGGCTTCTTTTCCATCGCTGTCATCCAATAAGTCCTCTCCGCCTCTCTGACTTTTCGCTTAATGCTCCTTGTTCCCTGTCGCCCACACTGCTAGCCGTATATTTACTAGTGAGCCTCCTAGTTCTTTTTCTCCACTGCGTGTCGACGCTTTTTCTATACAAATACCTGAAAACCTTCCCTGCCCATCTACTCTCCTTCATTTTCCTCAGCCTCTCCGAATCTAATTTTGCTCTGAGCTTCCCTCACTTCAAAACCTGTCCATCCCATATCACCCTTTACAGCCTCATTTGTCGTCTTCCCGTGAGCGCCCAACGCGAGGCGTCCCACAGTCCTTTGATTTACATCCATTCCTGATTGCACCTCTGACTTCATGCACACCACTGAGTTCCCAAGTGTAAGCCCCGGAACCATATCACACCCTTCCACAGCCCTCGAAGCACCTCGTACCTATTGTATCCCCATAACGCTCTGTGCTTCATGATTGCAGCATTCCTCTTTCCCTTTGTTACCGATGCTTTCTCTTGTACCTCCATAATCCCCCCTCATTTACCCACACACCGAGGTACTTGTACTCGCTTACCCTCGGTATTTCTTGGCCCTGTATTAAGATCGCATGGTCTTCGTGATCATTGAATACCATCAATCTACATTTTGTTGCACTAAAACCTAGTCCTAGAGCCTCGAGCGCCTTCCCTTCCGCATATATCTGCCAGCCGCTGTATATCATCTTGACTGTCCGCAAATAAGACAATATCGTCAGCATAAAATAGACCTGGAAGCTTCCGCTCAACCATCGCGCCTGCCTGTTTGTGTGACAGATTAAATCCAATGTTGCTACCTTCTAGCGCTTTTCCCATCCTCACCATGTACAGCATGAATAACAGCGGGGACAAAGGACATCCCTGTCTCAGCCCCTTGCTAATGTCAACGCTGTCCTTGCTGCTTAATCCTTCCCATTCTACACACGTCACCTATGCCCACTTCCTTCAATATATCCCACAAAATTTCCTGATTAACGTTGTCATATGCCCCGGTGATGTCTAGATAAGCTACGTATAAGGGCCTGTTTTCTATTTTTGATATTTCTATACACTGTGTAAGAACAAACAGGTTATCGTCTAACCGCCTGTCGACTCGGAATCCATTCTGGAGTTCTCCCAAAATATCATTTTGCTCTACCCCCCGTTTCTATTTTTAATTTTACTGCCTGCATCGCCAACCGGTATAGCACCGATGTAATGGTTAGCGGTCTATACGAGCGAATGTTATCCTTTTCTCCCCTGCCTTTATAGATTAAGTTCATTCTACTTTTTCGCCAACTGTCTGGTATTTCCCTCTCCTGTGAGCACTTTTCTACGGCTTTCAGCAGTGCTTCTTTAGTGCTATGTCCTAGTTCGTTAATGAGGCTGACGGGAACCCCATCTAAGCCCGGAGAGTGCGCTTAGGAATTTTTCCTTCGGCCTTCTTCCAATTGAAATTCTCAAGTACTACATCTTCCTCGGTTGTACTCTTCTGCATACTTTTACTCACCGGGGGAATCCCCTGGGCGACCTTTTTAAACGAATCGGCTGTTACCTTTCGGATGTAACCTAGCGCTTCATACCCTTCCAATTGATTTCCTCCTTCATCTACCATATGTTGTTGCATTGTGACAGACTTCCTACCTAGCGCTTTGTGGCTCCAAAACATCCTTGGCGCGGCCTTCTTCTTTTCGCGAATCTCTGTCATCCAGCGTTCACTTTCGCCTTTAATTTTTGCCTCGACTAATTTCTGCACAATGGATTTTTGCTCTAAATATATTTCCCATACTTGGTTGACTTCATCCTGTGGCCGCTTCTCCTTTTTTGCCTGTCTGTGCTGCCGTGATGCCTCACGTCGCTTCTCGATCGCATCCCGGATTTCTTTGTTCCACCAACTTTTTGGCTTTCTCTTTCCTTTCCAAGAAATAGTTTTCTTCTCTTTTTCTATTTCTTTCGTGATTACATCTAGCAGCTCACTATACTTCCAGTCTTTGCCTGGCAGTTTGTCTACTTCTTCCTCGACTCTTGCGGCTATATTTGTTATTTGTTTCTCATTTAAATACGAGCTGCCAATGTTTGATTCTAAGTTCTTATTTTCAGTTTTATATCCCATTTGTAATGTTATGCGTTTATGATCACTACCCAAGCTGTTAATGCCTTCCTCGTCTATTCTCATCTCTCTAAGTTTGTCATAGATTCCTTCTGTCATGAGACAATAATCAATGCTCGATTGCCTGTTTCCGACTTCCCACGTGATCTGTCCCTCACACTTAGGCCCTGCGTTAACTATTTCAAGACTATGTTGCTCGCAGAGATCTAGCAATAACTTGCCATTGGAGTCTGAATATCCGTCAAGGTCATGTATGTGAGCATTCATGTCCCCTAGAAGGATTATTTCGGCATCATGACCAAATTCTTTAATATCGGTGCTTATGCATTTCACTATCTCCAGATTCTTTTCTCTGCAGTTATTCCCCGTCTACAAGTAAGCTACACCTGGCCACGTTTTCTTTCCACCTGCTGTGCCCGAAACCCATAGGTGCTCTGAACACGTTTGCTTCACTCTACCCCATTTTGCTCTGCTGTGAATTAGCATTCCAACACCCCCCACCTCTCCTTTCTGATATGATCCTGTTGCATCCTTCCCAAATATAATTGTCAATATGTGGTGGCTCTTCCAAGTCTCTAAGGTGTGTTTCTGTAACCGCATAAACACCTATCTGTTCCTTGTTTAACTGTCCCTCAATCTCTAACCATTTTGCCTTTTTTTCTGCCACCCTGCTTGTTTATGTAACTGATTGCAACACGCGTCTTCCCTTTCTTTCTTTTACATTTTTTCTGGCTTTTTACAATACTACCTGTCACAGAGTCCGCCTGGTTGTTGTCCTCATTACACGCTACCCTGGACACCGAAGGGCCCGCGTGCCCCCCAAAAAAGCTACTGCGCGTCCTGCAAGTCGCCAACCCACCTCATGACCAAGCCTCCTATTGAAGTGTATTCCGTCTCTTCGAAAACCACCCCACCTGTGCACCTCTCTGTTTATTTCCACTACCTCCCCAGGTGAAAAGTGTAACTGGGAATCCAACTGGTTTCAACTGGTTTAAGGAACACTTTCCCAGTTGGTAACTGGTACCAGTTGGGAATGCATTCCCAGTTGGGAACATATTTCCAGTTGGGAAAAGGTCCCAGTACCCGTTCGTGCCCAAATGTACATGTAGTCTAGCTAGCTCAAATAATTCTGAACGTGCAAATAATGATCATTCTAAGCACATCAAACACTCCACAGGATGCCATGTTAAGTGTAAAAGATTATAATTATGATTTATTAATAATACAAAAACAAATATTACATCGCCCTATAGGCAATTGCTGCTGTATAGCTGACTTGAACCAGCACTGTGGTTGCACATTCAGTGCAAAGCTTTCCTCCCCTCGGCTTTTACGTAGTCCTGCATTTTCTCAGTCAAGTGTCGTGCAGCAGCTGATGCATCGATCTGTGCCATTCACCCGTGACCAATGGGAGACCGTTGCTGCAAAATAAGAGGTAACATGTTACATGCGCATGTCTCAGAAGAGCCAAATCATTTAATAAATATACACCGCAGACCAGCCGTCTAAAAATTCGCACTATGAACACTATCTGCAGAGATCATGCCCGATCTAATCCGATTTTGTTAAAGTCGCTTACCTCAGCGGCAAAAATAAAACAAAACAAAAGACCATAGACAGTAAGGCGAAATCATCTTTATTTCTACTCGAATTCGTGTACCTACACATGCAACAGGTTCGGGAATATTAATTTGTAGGGCGAATACGGGCCCTCTCGCGCTTTCCTTGTCGCGGACAGAGCTACACTTTTGCCCGAGTATACTTATTCATGGTTATTTATAGCATGCAGTTCAATATACAAGCATTACACCGCACTCGTTTTCTGCGATACTCCAAAACCAAAGGCAGCAAATTTGCAAGCACTCCGCACAAACCCATAGACATATATTACAGAGAAGCGCCGAAAGAATTTGTTTACAATACGACGTTCCATCGTCAACACTCAAAACACTCTGCGTTGCATTATATGTACATATTCTCTAGAATACTAAACAACTACCACTCGAAGCACAGAAGTGATATAATTACCTTCAAACGGCTGCATCGCGGACAAGGCAGGCAGCGCAGGATTCCACACACATTGTATCCATATATCCGTCTTGTCCCAGGCGAAAACACTTGTCCGGCGTTCGCCTGAAGTAATAAAGTGTCCCAGAGATGAAACTGTCGAACACTAATTCGACAAAATCTAATTTACGCACGCCATGACTCCAAGTTCGTTTTCAAAAACAGCACAACCAGCGCAGCGCGTCCACCACTCGGTAGCTAGCCTGCTAGCCCTCGCCACATGTGCTGTACGAAACTACCATCGCTGTGTTTCTAAATTTTTAAGGCGAAAGCCTTTAATGTCTCATGCTCACGTCCGTCCGGTGTCCGTCCGTCCGTCCGGATGTCCTTTCGTCCGGATGTCCGTCCGGATGTCCGTCTGTCCGTCCGTCCGACCGTCCTGATGTCCAGATGTCCGTCCGTCTGTCCGTTCGTCCGTCCGGATGTCCTTCCGTCCGTCCGGATGTCCGTCTGTCCGTCCGGATGTCCGTCTGTCCGTCTGTCCGTCCGTCCGGATGTCCGTCCGTCCGTCCGGATGTCCGTCGGGATGTCCTTCCGTCCGTCCGTCTGTCCGTCCGTCGGTCTTTCCGTCCGTCTTTCCGTCATGGCCACACACTTTCGCCGAACACACTTTGGAATGTACAAAGTGTCCTTCAATTTTTTTGTATTTGTTATTCAGCTTCTTTCTTGCATGAAATATTGCGGAGTTCGCACGAAATAATTTATTTCTGTTTATTTTATGTATCATCGTTGTGTTTGATTACTTTACTGCTTCATTCAATGTTTGAGCGTGTGAGATACGGAACTAATGTGACGCCTCTCGTTGTAGAGAGGGTGTTTTTGTGTCGGCAGCATGTCTCAGCTGTCGTAGCTCTCGGCTCTACTCCATATTTCGTTGTCGCACGGAAGTAATCGCTGCACTGCACACAAGACTATCAAGCAGGCATGCTCCTAGCTAAACAATGACACCCCGACGTCAATCGGGCCGCGACGGACGTAAAAAGATTGACAGCGGCTCTTTAATATTAGTTGAATGTACTGATGCTAAAACAAGCGTACGTTTGAGTGCGTTGTCTCGCACACTTGCGGAAGAGAATCCACAATAATATGATTTTTAAAAAAATGCATATCAGGTCAGGTAAGACTGTTGATATTACTATAATGTGGGGTTAAAACAACGCAACAAGGATGACGTCTAAACAAGAGAATATCATTCATTCGCAATCCAGGAGACTCCGTTTTCTTAATTTCTCATTGTCCTCTGTTTTATTACCGGCCCCCTTACAATATTACTAGGCCAGTAATCCGGTACCCTTGAGTGTACACACACGCACACACACACACTTAAAACGCTTGGATAAAACCTATTCGCTCAAGTACAGCAGTGAGTTACGTCGTGTACGTTCAAGTTCATTTTTTTTCTTCTTTCACTGTCAAGAATCGTACAACCAGATCAAATGGTAGCATTTCCAGTTAGGGCGCAACTGGGACCGCTGGCTTCCAGTTTAACTGGTTAGGGTTTCCAACTGGGACCAGCTGCTTCCAGTTCAACTGGCCATGGTTCCCGTTGGTGGCCAGTTGAGTTGTAACTGGGACCAGCTGCTAACTGGAACCAGTTGCAACTGGAATCAACTGGGACCAGTTAGTTCCCAACTGGAACCAGTTGATCCCAGTTAATACCAGTTGAAACCAGGGTGATTCCCAGTTACACATTTTCACCTGGGATCGATGCCTTTCTCTCGACTCATCTGCCATATCTCTTTGTTTGCGTCGACAACCGCTCTTTGCAGGTTGCCGTCACGCACCGGTACCTCCGGTATTGTGCATACCACTATCTGCACCTGAGGGGAAATGGCGCGCATGTCATCGACCCCTTTCGCCAATGTGGTCGCTATTTCGGCTGATTCTTCATTCAAGACTTCGTTTAGACCTCCCGCAATTGCCACGAGGTTACGTCCATTAGCTTTAGCTGCGAGTTTTGCGCTAGCTTGTCTCATCACTGATCCCAGCCTATGTCCCGGGAACGTCCCTATTAAAACTCGTTTGTCGCCTCTCACCCTTTCCTTGACTGCTTCTGAGCATCTAGCTAAATTCGAGTCCCCGGCCATTATCACGTGCTCCGACTTTTCTGCTGGACTGTCCCGCACCTGGCCACTGCCTCGGTCATCAGCTCGCGCAACCGCCGCTGTTTTGCTCCCTCCCATTCCCAAAACCACCTCGCGGAAACTGGGTCCTGTGACCCCTGCACCTGTCTTCCCCAAACCTGTTTCCCCCTTCGCGTCTCCCACTATGGGGGGTTGATGCCCTCCTGTTCCCGCCGTCGCTTGCTTCCTTGTCCACCATGACTGCCTTCGCTAACCCTTCCTCAGCTGACTTAAGCCTTTCTCCCATATCCATCGTTTTTAGATGCGAAGCATCTTATGCTCGGGGCTATGTCCGTCCCTCCCGCGTCCCGCGTCCGTCCCGCGTCCCGCGTCCGGCCACATTCAGGAAGTAGGGAAGCACCCACTATGTGAACCAGAACACTGTAGTACAATATAAGGCCGTCAACCACCACTACAGTCACCAGAGTCATGGCCGAGAGCACAGAGAGGCTGCTTAGCAATGGCTAGGCAAATGGTGTGTGTCGCCCAGGTTGACTCCATTCCTTGATCTTGCTTGCATGTGTTGGGGGGGGGCTTAGTCCGTCCCTCCTTCCCGCGTCCCACACTACCCCAGCGCATGCGCGTCCCCCTCTCTCTCTCCTCTCCTACGCTCACCCCCTTTCTCTCCTCTAGGAATACTCTACTCTACGGAGCGGCGCCCGCCTCCTACACCCCCGCAGCGCATGCGCGTCCCCCTCCCTCTCCTCTCCTAAGCTCACGCCCTTTCTCTCCTCTAGGAATCCTCTACTCTACGTAGCGTCCCACAGTGCATGCGCCCCCCTCTCCTCTACGCTCACCCCCCTTTCTCTGCTGTAGGAATCCTCTACTCCACGGAGCGGCGCCCGCGTCCGACATCCCCACAGCGCATGCGCGTCCTCTCTCCCATGCTCACCCCCCTTTCTCTACTCTAGGAATCCTCTACTCTACGGAGCGGCTCCCGCGTCCCACAGCGCATGCGCGTCCCCCTCTCTCTCCTCTCCTACGGTTGCCCCCCGTTCTGTCCTCTTGGAATCCTCTACGGAGCGGCGCGCGACAGGTGGTGCGACAGCTGCATACTCCGCTGGGGGCACCACGGTAGTTCCGCGGTATAAAAATGACGGAGCGCGCCTCCGTAACCATCGCAGCGCCGCGATGAGCGCCCGGGCCGCTGCCGCGAAACGAGAGCGGCGACGTTTCTCCCGCTCAAGCTAACCATCTCCCCGCTGCTTCGCATCCACATATGGTTCCCTTTAGCGGGAGATGGGGGAAGTTTTTTTCTCGCTCTCGCCAACGCATTCTCCAGCTCGGCGATTCTTACCATGAGCTTATTCTGGGCATCCATCATTATTTCCATTTTCGCCTCTAACTCACATTGCTTACACTTGGCGTCAGCTGGTTCTGTCTTGTCATCCGCACAAACCTCTATTTTCCATCCCATTCCGCACCCTGAACACTTTACGGTCTTTTTGACCATGGCTAGATCGTTCACACTTCGGAGACATCAGCCAGCAGCGCCACGCCGCGAGTAGCGCGTG
>JALIZH010031162.1:0-18496 GCA_030522465.1 Rhipicephalus appendiculatus | reverse complement strand
CGAATGGCAAGTGTAAGTATGAACAAAATGTTTACGATACCACAGCAGGATAATTGTGAACGCACAAACTCATCGGTTAAAAAAATATAATGAAAATTTGGAGCAGCTGACGAGGTGCGAAAAGCATAGGCAATGTGATTAGCGAACGGGGTGATGTCGGCGAAGCACATTACTTTTATCAGATTGATTTCCTGCGCGTTAATTAGCTTGCGAACTCGAGTGAAGATAAAGGCCATTTAAAGACACTTGTGCAGGCGCATCCAGTGAGCGAGTGTGGTCCGCCTTATACGCCCCCGGTTTTAGCGGCTTTCGTAAACAGCGTTCTTTCGATTTATGAGGAACTGGGAAAATATTGAAGCAGCCAGAAAAAAGTTACAACATTCGTGCTCGCAAATTTCTTGCATCGCATCGTATGGAGGCAATGGATAAGAAATGCTCTCAATCAAAGCCACAAGCCTGCACGCTTGTTTTTTAATACTTAATTTCTCGTTCCTGCATATTGCCTCCTTTTGGCGATGCTAAACTAGCTTTTCCACTATATTTGGTTGAACGCGGTTCACTCTGCCTCATGTTTCTCGGATGCCTCAAAGGCTATTGTCATTTCATCACTTTTTATCGTGTCTCAAATACTCCACGTCGAGGCCAGCGAGCTCATTAGTTTACCTCATATTGCCATTTGTTTCCAATATACGCTGCCTCGAGTTTACGCTCGAAGAGCCCTTTTGTGCGAAAAACTTCCTTTGTTTCAAGGCCATCAGTGAATATACTAAAAAGACTGACAATGAAAATAAGATTCCGAACTTTTTGAAACTTATTGACAGAAGCTCCATGAATAGAGGCAAAGATTAATGAGGGCACTCTACTTTACAGTGCCTTTAATGCTCTTTTTTATCGGGCCAAGAAAAAAATGTCTCTCTAATGGCAATGTCATTGCTCTGTTTGGTTCTTGCTGATTACACGTCCGCCTCGGTGGATCAGTGGCTAGGGTGCTCGGCCGCTGACCCGAAGGTCGCGGGTTCGATCCCGGCCGCCGTGGTCGCATTTCGATGGTGGCGAAATGATAGAGGCCCGTGTACTGTGCGATGTCAGTGCACGTTAATGAACACCAGATGGTCAAAATTTCTGGAGCCCTCCATATCGTGGTTTTAGGACGTAAAACCCCACATATTATTATTATTACACCATGGAAGTTTTTTTTAGAACGCAACTTTTTATCTTAATGTATTCAGGAAGAACGCGGGGGAATACTGAGGTCACTACTTTTCTAAACTTCAATCTTTTGGGGCGTCTTGCGTATGCAGAGCTATATATATATATATATATATATATATATATATATATATATATATATATATATCCTCTTCAGACCCCGCGTACATTAAAATGCACATTTGTTCTTTTCTGGTTTTGGAAATTCGCGCCACTATTAAAGCCAAAATTCTTGGTGCAATCGCCTTATCAATCATGTGGTGTCATCTGGTCAGCATTACAGGAAGCACACTACAGTGTAAGCTACGTTTTCCCGCTTTGAAACATGGCGGAATTCTCGTCTTCGACGTTCTACCAACAGCGTCCAACAAAGTTCCAAATTATTCAATAATCACGCAGTCAAAATTTTTAATTGTTGTTTCAGTCTACTTAGGAAGGGTCTAGGAAGAATTTTCGTGCGTCAAGTAACCTTACAGGCGAGTATTTTTGTAATCAGAAGCCGTTTTCTTAAGATGTGCATTATAATGCACACTCGGTCTCAATATGTTCTTTGGCGTGCGTACTCATGGCAGTCTCATGCGGTTGGTATTCAGTTTTTTGGCGTTAAGCTTTGGAGTTTGTTTCATCTAAGAATCTTTGATGAAAAGGCGGAACGTTTTCTCGAGACAATAACCAGCGATGACCCCGCGGACCTCTAATTGGCTGATGATGGGGCTGTTCTGCGTCCATTACCTAGTGTCGAAAAACAAGTGTGGTGCCGAATTTGAACTTACGCCACACCAAAAGCGGCTGAAAGCCAAGGTGCCTCCTGAGCTAAGAACTGCGTGAGCAAGCCACATGCGATAGCTTGTAAATCAGGTATTTTCCTCGAGATGTCGAAACTCAGGATGTTCTCAGTGAACATAGTTCCGGTGTAGCATCTTCCTGTGCATCACATCTGCGCGAAAATGCTACAAACTACTTTCACAACAAAGAAGAGTGCTTTTCACGAGCAAATGTAACATTTTGTTATAGGCGAGTGTTACTCGTTTCCTGCGCATTGAGACCCAGTGTGCATTATAATGCACACACTGGTGTGCAAAAGCTGTTTGCCGTAGAGGTGCAAATTTTTTTTCTCGTGCAATAAAGTACGTGTGTGCATTCCAAAAATCTATTTTAATTTCACCTGTGTGGCCACAAATTTGCTGGGGTCTGAGGAGGATATATATATATATATATATATATATATATATATATATATATATATATATATATATATATATATATATATATATATATATATATCAGAAGGCTGACGATTCCAAGGTAAACTCAGCTAGGACGGGAAAGCCAAGAAAAAAAGATACTCGGAAATAACTACACTACATCCTTGTCGAACAGTCTTCTTTGAGAATTTTCTTGCCAACGAAAACCGCTCATTGACAGCATAAGTCCATGAAGAGCAATGCGTTAAGAGCACACGTGTGGAAGAGGCTTCGGAAGCATCGCTGAGAGATCAGGTGCAGGAGGAGACCCGGATAACACCATGAGGACTGACTTAAATCTCATACTGACAAACAGTGTGTACTTAGAGCCCGGTGTGTTAGTGTTCATCATCGTCAGGCATCACTCGGGAGGGCGCGGAGGATGTTGAAAACTGTGTAAAAGATGAGAGCTGGTGCTATCATTGTTACGGGGGATGGAGTCAGTGTATTAGAATAAATAATAGGACGACGGGGGGCTTCACCATAGGGGTGGTGGCTGAACGTTTTCTGAACTTTCGAAGACTCTCAAGTGAAATCAATCAAACATAGTCTATCGTGAACTTTCTCGAGGAAAATCACATTTCCCATTGTTATTCCAACCCTTGGAACGTTTTTCACATTGCATGCATTGCGGAGAATGTTCGCATCGCTCTGAACCTTCGCATCTCTCTGTAAATTTTTGAGGAACTTTTACAAAAATTAAGGCAGCTTCGCACTAATGGTGCCAAGCTTCCAGGAAGTGCGTAGCTCGGAGGCCTTCTTTGTTTCGCTTTAGTTTTTCCTTTCTTTTTTCCTGTCTTTCTTTCTATATTGCTCTTTGTTTTTTCTGTCTTTTTTTCTAGTTATTTCTATTTCTTTCTCTTTCTTGCTCTTTCTATTTTTCTTGCTATTTCTTCCCTTATCGCTCTCATTTTCTATTTCTCGCTTGCTTCCTTTTTCTTTGTATCGTTTTTCTCTCTCTTTTTCTGTCTGTCTTTCCATATTTATTTCCCATTCCACATTTGTTTCGGTCTATTTCTGTCTTGCTCATTCTGTCTATACTATACTTTACTATTTCCTTTTCTCGTTTTCCTCCTCCTCATCTTCACATCTCTCCTCCTGACCCTGACTTCCATTTCTCCCTATCTTATTTGTTTGTCACGATCACTTTATCTCTCCCTTTCTTCCTTTTCTTTCTCTCTCGCTTTCTCGCTTGCTTCCTCTTAATTCCTATCTTTCTCTCTCTTTGATTCTTTTTTTTTCTTTTATTCTCATTTTCTTTCTCTTTATTTCTCTCATTTTTTCTGTACTATGCTTTACTCTCTTCCCTCCTCTTCACCCTCACATATCTCCTCCTCACCCTCACTTTCCATTCCAAGCCCCCCTGACTATAATACACACTTATACAAGACTATGCCGTGCTCGGCTAGTGCGCTTGTATGTAACCGAGTGGTTAAGATGCTCGCCTTTGGGCCGTGGGACCATGGGTTTGAATCCCTACTCGCCAATAAATGTTTTTCCCGAAGAATTTTTCTTTGTCTTCTTCTTTCTTTCTATCTTTTTCTCTCCTGCGCTCTCTATTTTTCTCTGTGTAGCGGTTCTCTCGCCCATAAGGCTGTTGTATCTCGCACCGGAGAAATTGCCGCACGTGTTCTGGGAGCGAGAAAAAAAGGAGAAGACGACGACGATGAAGAAAAGAACGAAGAGAGCACGTGGTGGTTCATAATGATAAATGTTTCTGTTTCTGTTTCTGACAGACATATTACGGCGAGCATCAGCCAGAACTTTTGTTAAAAACAAAAGTTCTGGCTCTGTAGTACTAGGCTACACATTCGTACCACCAACTTCGTTTCCTTGTGGATGTTATAAAATGTGACAGTTTTTTTTTTTTTCGTGAGGGCTCAGATGAAGTTAACAGGGGGAAGCAGGCATAATTGCGTCAGTACTCAGGAGTGCAGAAACTGCTTTTCGCCACTGTTTTCAATTTAGTAGGCGCCTTTACCACGAGATGATAGAAACATCAGCCGACGTGCAGAGAGAGACAATCTAAATTTTTGTTGTATTCCTCCGTGGATTAACGCGTTTTTTTTACGCAATTCCCGAGCGAACAAAGCTACTACCATGAATACGCAAGAATAAGAATAATATAATAATGTTCGCAAGTAATTTAGTTTAACAGGAAAGATTAAAACAGTAGCTACAAATTCAGCTTCGACAACAGAACGAGGCAGTAATGAAGTCACTGGCGCGATGTTATGAAGAGGAAGCCTTCGTTGAAATACAGTTCTAAAAAATTATTACGTTCCAATAATTAGAACAATGTGTTAATTAATTATTTGGTTTCTTGAGGCGTTTTCAACTGGAGAGGTGATCTTGGCAATCTGAGCCGGCAATGGCTCTACCTTGTTTATGTCGTTGTTCATAAGTATTCTACCAAATAGCTGCATATCCGCGCAAGAATAGGTACACCCAATTAAAATAATTGATTAGGAACTTAAGCGTACTGAGACTTATTACGGCAAACCAATTCTTTCATTGGCCATTTTTATCAGTTTTTAGGCTCGCTAAAAGCAGTGTTATCTTTCGCCGATAACGACTGCGAGCCATTTGGTCCGCTTTGCCGAACAGCACTAACAGGTACCGTATTTACACGATTGTAGGTCGACCCATTTTGTCTTAATTTGAAATCCGAAGTGGGGGGGGTCGACCTAGAATCGAAAACTAGTTTCGGTTGTAAAGTCTTTCTGAAAATGATCTCCGCGTAGCACTGCAGTGAAGCCACCTTGGCAGACCAGAATTCGACCTTGTTTCCTTCGGAGACATCGTAAATAAATTTTTTTATGAAATGTGCTCGACCTCTTTTTTTCTTATTTTGCCGTGCGATATTAGGGGGGTCGACCTACATACGAGTCGACTTACAATCGTGTAAATACGGTAGTCTCCGGCTTGTCCCAGGAACGGAATGTAACATTTTATCCCTCCGAACAAACATCGAGGCAGCTGCTCACACTTCGTATCACTCGCACTAAAGGTTCATTGATCACGAGCTTGGCTATCGGATCGATTTGCAGCTTCTTTCACCCGCAGTTTTTCCCCCCAAGCGGTAATGATGAGGGGGTCCTCTGTCTACTTTCATTTCAGGCTCTGCACATGTTCTGCCCCGCTCCGTGCCCTTCTGCGGGCGATCCGGGCTGGTGCTCTGGTTGATCCCCGGAGACAATAATGGAACACCCATTTACACGATGATCACGCAGACTCCAAATCGGATTAGTGTAGTCGCGACGGTGTTGGGCAGAGAGGGCCCTGGATCTCCAGTGTACTTCCGCTCTTTTAACTTGTTCACATGCTTCCCCGTGAGGGCATTACAAGTAAAGGGGACGAGGGTGCACATGTGGTAGTGGGGACGGAGTTGTTGCAGTGAGTTATCGGTCCGTAAGACGAATGGCGCATCTGGGTTTCATCTTCGGCAAGGCAGGGCTTATCTCCAGTGGGGGCTTTTCCATTTACTCCCCGTTTGGACTTACAACCTGGCCTTTAATTCATTATTGCTGTGTTCGCTTCGGGAGTCGCACGACGCATGTGTTGCAATAATTTTCACGAAAACAAAGTGTGCACTGGTGCTTGCGGAAAGAAGGAACTGTTATCCCTATCGAATGAGTAATAGGATTAACGTGAAATTCGTTCTGGACTAGCAAATTGAAAGGCAGCCTTAATCATCCCTTCCTGGAACGCCGAAACACATTGCGTTTATGACTCGACTGTAGCATGCCTAAGCATCATCACTGGCAAGCTCCGGTTTATATGCCATACTGCAAAGCATATTGATCGAAATTTTACGGACTCGACTTGGTTTGTTCTCTTTACAAGCCTGCAGTGTGCGTTCGGAGATAGTTCACTTTTGATTACAAAAAGGTGGAAACTATTATTCTTTCATGGTCGAAAGAGAGGCTGCAGAAATCAAACTGCAGAGGTTTCCACTCCTAAACAAAGTGTACGTAAGAATCGACACAGGCGTGGACTATAAGGCTTTTCACGGTAAATACGGTAAACATATTGTCTCCCAGATAAATTTTTGCAGAAACATCCCTCCTTTCTCTTTCAATATGCTTTTCGACACTTTCTTTTATCGTATGTCCGAAAATTTATTCACTGCTTCTTAATATTTGTTTCAATATGCGACACACATGCTACGTTTAACAAACACTCACGCACTCATTGTGACCTTGATAGGTAACCACATACTACAAAGCGCCTTGCTGTCGTTCGTTCACTTGAAACATGGCGTCTTTCTGACTTTCTTTTTGGCATCGAGGAACTTGGCTGTCCGTAACGGGACGAAAGGTAGACGTTCACAACGATGTTACATACATTTTTTTTTCGTTCTTATTGTAAAGCAATAAAGGACACTAGTAGCCAATGCCAGGATCGTAGGGTCCCTTGGTAAACGTGTAATATTGGCCACTGCAGGGTTTACATAACGTCCATCTAACGTATGTGACTAGATACTCTTCTTCTGCTGCTTATTTTTTCGTGTAACCGGCCACTGCACCCCGTCTTGTATGTTTATTTTCCATATACCTCTAATCGATGATGATGTTTCTTATGGAAAGCTAAACACACTTCCGAAACTATTTTTGTTGTTGTCGTGACGCACACAAGCAGTGACGATGTAGTGCCAAAGTAGATAGGACACCGCAGATAGTGTGTATAGTACACTTGCTTCCGGTGACACAAAGATATCTTACGAAGAGCACTATCTACTACTACTTTATGTTGAGTCGCATTCTTGTTGTTCTTTACTCTGAACAGCTTCCGTTGATGAATTTCGCGCAGGTGTTGTCTCCAAGCAAACCGCATTCAGGTATTTCCTTTCTTGGGCACAAGTTCGCCCAGCAAACAGCTCAGTCTTTACAAGACTCACTGCTTGCTCCTTTACCGTTACAACCACGTGACAATATATTCCCTTGCATATACCAGACTGCGTAACCGAGTACGTGAGCAGACGTGTTTTATTTCAATAAAGATAAATAAAAGAGAATGACAATATGAGCGTAGCCATTTTTGTGCGCTTATAGAAAACAGCGATGCACACTTTCGGCAGTGCTGGTGCAAGTGAGATCGCATGGTCCAAAAAAGAGAAAAAAGAAAAAAGAAAAAAAAAAGCTTTGAAAATAGAGCCGTGAATCATAGTGCAACAAAGACGCGTTATTTCGTTCGCTGTTCGTCAGCCTCACGTATGTATATACACAGCCACGAAACACAACAGTGCAGAGAGAGAGAGCGAAATGGATAAAGCAAAAGACAGGGAGGTTCACCTGGTAGAAGAACCGGTTTGCTACCCTGTACAGGGGCGGGAAAACAACAGTACAATTGTATAAATATACTATGTAGCTTTTGTAACAGGTACAAAGTGTTTTAGTTGGGGGGAATGATAAACAAACTGTCTTTATTTAAGCGAATAATAAATATTTGGAGCATTGGATATTTGGATAAACTTAAGCTTTTATCTTAATACACCGAATTGATATGGCTATAACATTTTCTCATCGCCAATTTATGAGTGAGATAAATCCTTGATGCTGGTAATTGACTGACGAAAGCCACCAACAGCTGACCATAATATATAGAGTTCTACAGGTTAGTGCTATCCACGGAAGTGAATCTGGGGCACGTATTTTCCTGTGTTACACCGGATATTTGGTGGTTGATATTGCCCCGTTGATGCCATTAATGTGTGGTTAAGTCCTCGGTGGGCAAGTACTCTGTGGACAAGTCTTGAGTCGACAAGTACTGGGTGGACAAGTTCTCAGTAGAGAAGTCGTCAGTGGAAAAGTCGTCAGAGGACAGTTACTCAGTGGGTGGTCCAAAACCGCCCCGCAATACAAAATATTTTGGACTAGTGACCACACGTTCTATTTCGTGTGCAAGGTACCGTTGCGTTGATGTTTTTACAAGAGATTTGTTTCAGTACGGAGGGAGCCGACTTGTAGTCGATCGACGATCTGTTCGGATGCAACATTTCATTGCCACAAGTAATTGAGCACAGGCCCCATGCAAGATCCTGAGCACGCGCCTGTATACAAACAAGCTTAATGTTTTAAGGATTTCTACGAATAAAGTATGGCCAGAGAGTTGGCAGTAAGTGATAATGTCCGCCTATTTTCTAGGGTTTTTAAAGTTTTACGGCAGAGCGTTAGCGACGAGGAATAACAAATTTTTACTTGGGTAGGCCACGATAAGGATTGTTCGCGCTTCAATTTTATGCAACCTTTACCTGTCTTTGCACTCTTTACATGCACCCAATGGGGCGTGATCACGCTCACCATAAAGCGCTCAATACAGACTATAACAAAGCTAACAATATTCAAAACCTAGTTCAAATGAACGAACAAGGTCTAAAATAATATAATTAACAGAAATAAGCAAGAAGTAGTCGCAACAATTAACTTAAAATTGCTAACAAACGTTTCAGAAACGTGGCTGACTCCTGTACCGCGAAAGAGAGGGCGCCACCACCTCGCCGAGTGAGCGAATCACCCTTCCCCTGCGCTTCGCCGGCGCAGCCAGCGCTGCGTCGCTACATCTGACGGAGGAAACAACCTGACTGAACCCGCTGCAGACGACCGGTATTTCAACTGCCATAAAAAGCAGGAAGTGGATAGAGCGTAGGAAGAAGAAGCGCACATGTCGCACACCAGGTGGCGATTCTCACTAGCAACATTCTACTCGTGCCGGGGAAACCTTACATGCTTACCTCAAACATCGGCGTCATCTACGCTTTGGTAAACGGGGCAGTGAGAACTCCACGAACGTGAATCGATGGGTGCCTGTGCTACGCACTTCCTCTGGTTTCATAGTAGTGGAGCTGCTATACGGTTTTTAGATGTGAAGCATCTTATGGCGAAGCTTAATCCGGTGGTGGTGGTGGTGGTGGTGGTGGTGGTGGTGGTGGTGGTGGTGGTGGTGGTGGTGGTGGTGTGCCGCGTGCCCACCCTTACTGCGCATGCGCAAACAGTTAAAGAAAAAATAAAAATAAAAACCTCCTCTCCCCCTCTCTCTCCTCTAGGCATCCCTCCCCACGGCAACCACACCCTCACTGCGCATGCGCCTCCTTTCCTCTCTCCCCTCTTACACTCCCCCCCTCTCCATCCCTGCCCGCGGCGTCTAACTCCCCCCTGCGCATGCGCGTCCCCCCCTCTCTCTCCTCTCCTACGCTCCCCCCTCTCTCCTCTACGCATCCCTGCCCACGGCGTTCACACTCCCACTGCGCATGCGTGTCACCCCCTCTCTCTCCTCTCCTCCGCTTCCCCCTCTCTCGCCTCGCGACGCCGACGCAGGCAGCGTCTGCTAGCGAGTTTCTTGGTTGAAAAAACCGACTGCTCGCGCTGCACAACCGTTCACTGGCCATCCCGTATATATGGCAATGGATCTTGACCTCCAAGGTGGTGCCGGTGGAAGATTTCTCCTGTGCGTTGTAGAACAATAAAAATTCGCAGCGTGCGCGTTAACTAAAAGCGGAGGTGCGGGTCTCTGTGTCCAGTCGGAGTCTTCTGTCTCTCATTGCCCATTATCAGCGATTGGCATGTTCCAGTAGGAAACACTGCTCCATCACTGCCTCCTTTGCGCCTCCCCAGTTTTCTCTCCTGCGCAACGCTGCGATGAGCGCCAGCGTCAACGCCGCCGCCAGTGTAAGCGTTAGCGCCCGCTGCTTCACATCTACACATGGTTCCCTTTAGCGGGAGATGGTGTAATTTTTAATTAGACTTGTAAACGCTTCTTCTGCTTAATATTTCTCTCTTTTCCTCTCTCTTTCGTTTTTGGCAAGATGGAGGTAATTATATCCGGGTGTTCATGTTATAAGTGGTTGTCACTTCAACGACACCTCCTATAGAAAAAAAAAAAATCGACCGTCAGCTATCAGCACAGAGAAGGGATTTTTTTTTAGTCGGCACCAGGATGCCTCTCTGCTGGTATCTTTGTTCCTTGACTTTCATACAAAAAGTATATCTTTGCTTGTGTGTTTGTGTTAGGGAGTCCTGCATGCACAAAGTTTCCGGTGAGGTTGTTGGTTCGGTAAGGTATACTTTGTAACAATTACTCACTGCCTTTTTCTTTTCTTCTTTTTGAGTGCTGTTATCCTCATTACTTACGAACACTTTTCCACAAAAAGTAATGGGAAAGATCTAGAAGTTCCGGTATGAGAAAAAATTACTGACGCGAAGAGAAAATGTGGAGCAGGGCGAAGAGGATGAGGTAAGATGAGGACGAACACTAGAAAGAAGATCAAGAAAAGAAGAAGCAAGAAAAATAACAGCAAATTAGCAAAGAGTAAGATAAAAAAGGGAAGAAAAATGAACAACAACCAGAAAGAACGCTGCCGCTTTGACGCTTCGCTGGCCTGCGGGTCGTTGGCGTCATGAGCAGGTGCCTGCACGTCGTTGCACTTTTCTTCGCGCTTGGGCGACATCGAGGCGGCGTCTACAGCGTCACAAAGCAAAGCGTTATTTCCTCGGTTCTCGCCTTCATGCTGCCATTTGGCGCCGCCTTAAGAACTTCACAGAACGAGACACAGGCCGCTCTGTGTGGCGCATAGCACGAGGGAACCACTGTCACGTATAGCGACCTCGAGTGGTGCTAGCGACATTTTCAAGGGTCACGAAAGTCTTCGGAGAAGCTGCATTCGAGTCTAAGCAGAATCGAGGAGAGGCGGTGGAAAGTGGACAATATAGTGGACTGGGGGTCTGTTGAAGAAGAGTTTGTGGAGCAGCGGTATGTTATAGCATGTTTCTATTAATCTAGTTTGCACATATAGTTCAATCTTGCAAAAAATGTTAGGAACTCAATAAGACCTGTCCTCTGCGTTGGTACAGTGGTTACGGTGCGCGGCTACTGACATGAAGGTCGCGGGTTCGATTCTGGTAGCGGCGGTCACATTTTGATGGCGGCGAAATGCTAGAAGCTCCTGCACTGTGCAATGTCAGTGCACGTTAGAAGAAGACCAGTTGTTCAAAATTCCCGGAGTCCTCCACTACGCTGCGCCTCATAGACATATCGTGGTTTTCGAACATAAAACCACAGACATTATATATTATTATTATCCCAATCAGGCCTGAGCAAAGATTGAAGCACCTATCAAATGGAATCCCAATCACGCGATCGGTCCGAAGTCTTTGTTTATGGCGTCAATACGTCCTGATAGTCTAACACAAAATGTTGTAAGCTTAATAAAACATTTTAAAATCAAAGTATTGGATTACTGCATGTATCAAAATCACGTTGGGCTATGAAGACTTACCTCTGTCTATTCGGGACGAGCCCGCCGACAAAGCGCATGCTAAGTCGCCTTTGGAATGCTGAGTCGCCTGCGCTCCCGAGGGCAGCTGTGCTGCTGAATATTGTGAGCATTATGAAAACCCTCAGAGCGACAAAATTTGTTAAAAGTGTCATCAACTAAGGGCGCGCCTTTAAGAGTTGAGGTCTTTCGATAAATAAATAAATAAATAAATAAATAAATAAATAAATAAATAAATAAATAAATACACAGACTCTCAAAGCAGTCGCCAGTTCATTTATATGGGATGTGGAGTATCAGACGCACTGTAAAATATCATGGTGGTATTGCATATACTCTATCCGCAATGTTATGGGCGATTATACTGCCACGCGTTCCTTATTTCACTTTTGCTATATTCGGTTTACGCCCACAAAGACTGCCAGCTATGCTCAGCGCAAACCGCGCCTGAGTGTTTGAGATGCTTCATGATTCTATACTCGGCGACAGCTTTCCTTGACAGCGCTGTGGAAGCTACAGAACCAAAGCGCATGTCTGCTTCCGCGTCAAAAAAAATAGTACTGAAGTTTATTGATAATTTTCTCATTTGCCTTGTTGAAATAAATACTGCTTTATTTATTATGAGACTTAAACAGTTGCGGGAAGTTGCAGGCAAAATACAGTTATCGTTCACCTTGCAAGAATGCTTTCCTTTTCTTTCCATTTCTTAGACAGCACCACCTTTTCAGCTCACCCGTTTTCCAAGGAAACGTGGCGTCCGTGTCGTCACTGTGCGGCCGAACACGCGCTGTTTAGTTCTCCAAGAAAAATATACTCGTAATAGGACACTAAAATGTACACTGAACAATCGAAATCTTTCTCCCATTCATAATTTCCAAGTATGTGTTTTCCTAAACGCGTTAACGATGCCAGCGAGCCAAACCGAAATCAGGCGCAAGCTGCCGAACTACTTGCGGAGCAACACGAACGTGTGGAAGCCCCGCCTCCGTAGCCTCCGCTCCAATTTCAAGATAAGTTGTCGCCGAGTATAGTAGATCGTTTTGTTAAGATTACGCGCACGACGCGAACACTCGAGCTTATTCCAGAGCTTGCGCGACGACCAGTGATAAGAATGGAAAGTTCGATGCGCGATGTATATAAGAGGGCGCGTTCTAACGATGATCAGTTTTATCGATGGCCGACGCTCTGTTCGCCGATTTCAGTGTACAGCGTGCCTTGCTTGCTCTAGTTTGAGTTTCCATTTCCCGGCCACAAGTTCGGCCGAATAAAGAGTTTCATCTTGAAGACGCCGACTGCTGCTTTCGTCAACTCACGGCCACGTGACAATACAATAGGTTTCGGACTATGGCGATTATATCTGTGGGTGCTAATTTTGGATGTTTTTTTTTTCTATTTCTTAGTTGTTTTCTATTCACCACCATTTTCGTGATTATAGGACAGCCTGCACTAACACTGTCACGTTTCTTTTTATCTATAAAAAAAAACCAGCATCAGACAGTTATAGTTTTATTTACTTCATTTTCAAATGCTGTGAGCTTGACCCTAAGAGGCACGTGTATACCGAAATATGGTGACAGAGAAATGAAAAACGACACTGGCACAAGGAACCGGAATCGAAAGGAAGGTGGTTAGGAAAGTCGTGTGAGGGCGGACAAGTCAGGGCACGACTTGCGCGACTGAAAGATGGCCTCAACGACATGCTTTGAAGTGACGTCTCCGATAACACGATGCATTTTTGTGCCTTGCTGCTGCTTTCGCGGAAGTTCGATCGTGGAAACGAGATCTTAAGCGTTGGGCCTACTCCAATTCGCTTCTTATTTTCCTCCGTCTCCGTTAGCAACATCAAGACGAAGACAGAGTGCGCCTTGCTGTTATTTGGCATCTATATACTTATGTATCTTTTTTTTTTTTTACGCTGGCGTCTTCTAGCGAAAACGACCGTTCAGAAAACGGAAACGACAGAGTGACTGGTCCTTCCTTCAGTAATGGCAGGCAGATAAATTACAGGTGTTGAAGGACTTCGTCAAACGGCAATATGAACGCGTCAGAAAAGGGGAGAGGGAGATGGGGAAGGGAAAATGAGACAAAAAGGAAAGGGATGAAGATCAACTAGACGCACGCCCGGTTTGCTATCCTACACGGGGAAGGGAGATTGAGGGATGAAAGGAGAGAGGTGTACTAACCAGAGCAGGTCTCCAGCTGTCTATCCTGTGCTTAAGAAGGTGAAATGGGGTGTGAAGGCCCGCCAATTCATTTTTACGAGGGTAAGGACCGGATAACACACAAAACTGCCGTTGTAAAGTCAGAATGTGTCATTCAAGCCGGTGTCCCTGAAGAAGCGCATCGCGAGCTTTATAGCAACTTGCGCTGAACTCCGTCTAGACCAGTGTCCTAGAATTTCGTTTTCTTTGGTACGGCGGCTGTCATGTCGGCCTAGTGCGGCTGAGAGGGCTACTTTTAGGTGGGTTCGCTTATTTATAGGGGCAGTGTGCACTAATGGAAAGTGAGGGGAGAGGGCAAAATTAATTGTGACGAAAGATGCAGGCAGCCGCAGAAAAAAAACAACAACAAAGAAACATGGTAAGCTCAGAAGAATAGACTGTTGGGCGAGTTGGTATTCCATTATCAAGAAAACTGCGCGAAAAACGCGGACTAAAGGACACAAGAACAGCGCAAGCGCATACTAAGTGAAAATTTTATTGAAAACACGAAGAATATGTAGGAAGAAAAACACAAAAACCACACGCGCGTGCTCAAAAACCAGAAAACTCCTACAATTGCGCATCAAGATAAGCTATCTCTGCTTGGTGTAATGCCAATGAGGGCTTGGCGACACAACTATCTCCGGCTTTTAAAATAAAATAAGCTTCAATAAGCACACGAGTCGTACGTTCTTTGTGCCACGCAATGACTCTGGTTCCTCGGAAATCCGGGCTGCAATTACACTCCCGACAATGAAATGGCAAGTTAGTTGACGGTTGTCCTTTCATATTATATGACTCCCTTACCACAGGCTACCACAATTGTAGTTTGCTGGGGTTTCTTTTGCACACGCGTGTGGGTTTTGTGTTTTTCTTCTCAAATATTCTTCGTGTTTTCAATAAAATTTTCAGTTAGTATGCGCTTGTGCTTTTCTTGTCTCCCTTCGTCCACGTTTTTCGCGCAGTTTTCTTGATAATGGTAAGCTCAAGACGAAAGCGAAAGTGCTCGCCACAGTAAAACTATCGACGAAGTGACCAATACTATTAGTCTTCGATGACTTCATCTCCCACTCTAATTAAGCTTTTCTGAGGAATCTTATGACATCGATCAATCACAGCATTTTAATATTCTTGTCTGTCATCAGCACAGCTTCCCAAAAGAGGCAGCATTCTGATCTTGTTTTATGCTTTGAGGCCACCGCGGCTATAGACACACTGTCGTGCAACATCACCCCAGAGGTTTCACCCTGACGACGTGCGCTTCACTGCATTCACCAGACATTTCCCATGACACGCAAGATGGTGCGAGCCTGTGAGAACCCGGCGTGAATCGCTGAAGCAAGTCATGTTTTGCTGCCCACTCGCACACAGCTAGTCAAATACGGAGCCTGATAGGGCTCTTTTTCGCTGCATCATAGACTAAAAAACAGCGGGGTTTGTCTCAGATGGGATAGAAGCAGTAAGAACGTCTTGCATCAGTGGCACGCCATGAGTATATCGTTTTCTTATAAGCTGTTGGAGTTCGAAATGTGTATGCACCGATTGCCGGATTTTGATCCTTCTGAAATTGAGTTGCTGTTTTCCTTCAATTCTTTCCTGCCTCTGTCAACGCATAAGTACTACTCAGGGAAGCTAATATAATAATACCTGGGGTTTAACGTCCCAAAACCACGATATGATTATGAGAGACGCCGTAGTGGAGGGCTCCGGAAATTTCGACCATCTGGTGTTCTTTAACGTGCACTGACATCGCACAGTACACGGGCCTCTACCATTTCGCCTCCATCGAAATGCGACCGCCGCGGCCGGGATCGAACCCGCGACCTTCGGGTCAGCAGCCGAGCACCCTAACCGCTATACCACCGCGGCGGACTACTCAGGGAAGCTAAGAAAATGCTTTTTTTATAGCTCGAAAATTATAAATAAAATATACACACAACACATGGGATATTATTTACCCTTTCACGGAAAAAGAAATGCAATTAATAGTGTTATGTGGCTGTCGTTGTAATATGACGAAGGGATGAGCTTGGGCGGCCTTATAAAGGGTGGTGCTAGGAATGCAGATGAAAGTTCGGTTACATATACCAATAATGTTTCCTGTTGGAAATGCATTCCTAAAATAATGGCTCATACTTAGCACCGGAATTCATGCAATCTTCCGTCGCAGCATTAGCTCATAAAGAGAAGCGGCGCCGACGAATAAAGTAGGACCATTACGCAATCCGTATCGTAACGACAGTAGTTGCGCAAAGGTTTACGATGACGTATGTGCTAGCCTTTGTAAATAACGTTTGTCTGCCCGCGAATAGCATGAGCAGGATAGATCGATAGCGGTCGCGATAAGAGACTCTGTACAGCAAGACCTGTTCAGATAAGCATTGGCTTGAAAGAGCAGCCTTCAAGACAGCGGCGTCGGTGGTATCGAAGAAGCTGCTGCAGGAAAACTTGCCAGACGGCGGCTGCCCGACCTGCTGCGTTTATTCTTACGTCCATGAAACGCTCAAAAGAAATCTGGAAGTAGAGTAACAGCTACAATTTCGTCTTGTGAATGTTTGTTCCCGTGTGCATTCTACAGGCTGTTTGATAGAGTTCGCACGGGTCCGAGGTCCGCTTACTTGTCAAGATAGTCTAACGCAATTAAAATTTCAACGTTTGCCGTTTGCGTCCACTTGAGCGCCTCCGAGTAGGAAAGAAAACTATATAGTAAATGTGAATTACTATAATAGAATTCCTAGCCCGGTTTTGCACCGTTAAATTATTTGTCAAATGGTGCTTCCTTGTGACAACTATAGGTCAGTGAAACGTCTACCTCCATTTCTACCCTTCGACGCGAATACCACACAACCACCCCACGCTTTCTTTTTCACTGACTGTTTCCTCTTTCCCTTTGACTCGAGCGATTTGTCACGCCGTCCCCTCTTTGCTCTCTCTCTCTCTGCCTTTTTTTTTTTTCGCAGATGTCCTTTCCTATTCTTTTGTTTGGGTTTAGAGGAGAGGGTACGAAGCACAGAAAGCAGCTGCAGCCTTGAAGAAGACAAGTCCGCTTGTCGAAACATCGGCTCCAGCGACACCCTGTGTTCGCGAATTTTTCATCTCTTCAAAATTTCATCTTTCTCTGGACTTCTGCCTTCATAGTAAATCAACCTGCCTTGTAAAAACAAAGTGCGAAATAGTATATCACCGTCCAATAGCAGGACGCCTCCTGGCACAGAGGTCCGAATATGGTATGGCTATCAACCGCATCATATCCATTAAATTATTTAAAAAAAAGGAAATGATAGAAATCAGGGTAAATCTTATCGTTGGAGACCAAAAACCAGCAGCTCCGCGATCTAGAATGCCGCTTCGCGCTGGAAATGAATTCATACTGATTATTAGACCGAATTACTGCATGCACTATTCTGTTTACAGCACTGTCTATTGTTAAACAGCCATTGCTAACCGTTATTAAAAAAGAAGCATATGCTAGAAGTGTATGCGAGAAATAGAGCTAGAAATATATGCGACAATTAAGAAACTACAGAACAAATAGCGGGGACTGGGATAACGCGTTTGTGCCTTCTCGGGGAAAAGGTCAATTGAGATTATCTAAAGCGACAGGAATGGACACTGTGAAGAGCGGCTGCAGACAATGGTCCTTCATGTTTCCGGCGGCCGAATAACAAAACCATCTCTCTGCCTCCACTGAATGTGGAAGCGGTAATGCCAGAAACGAAGATCTATCACTACTTCTGGATGTCTCGTTGCTGCAGTAAATGTGGCTACGATAGCCTGATAGGGCAGCACTGTCAACGTCAAAGAGCAGCCGAGGAGCACTAACGATAGAGTACATGATGATTCAGTGGCCGACTTAATCAGACATGATGAGAAGTGGGAACTCGTATGAAGCGGTACGAACCTTTGGATAGAAGATGAAGAAGCACGAGAGCCGGGGCAGAAAAGAAGAGAGGGATGAAGTTAAAAAATAAAGCAGATTAAGATGGACGCCAGTTCCATACTGAAGCTTGAATGCTCTTCCGTTCTTTCAAGTAAGAACACTACGTCGTATATGGGCCGTGACAAGAAATCGGAATTCTTAGCTATGACAAGAATGAAGCGAGTCCTTGAATGTCAATATTAATGCTCTTGTGTCTGTGCTTTACTAACCGACAGAATTTCCTGTTATTACTCCTCAATATCCTTTTCTTGACAGGCGAGAATTAAAGAAAAGGGCGAGAAAACACACGTGCGGACGTGTTAGCTTATTAGTGTTAGACAAGAAAAGCGCTAAAAAGCACGCTTTTCTCGTCTAAGTATAGAAGTATAGAATGTCACACCCCTTGATTTCGGGGGATGCCCTCCATGAAATGGTCATTTTTCGGTCTGCATGCCACGGGGAAAAAAAATTTCAGGGGGGGGGGCACGTGCCCGGTGTGCCACCCCCGGCTACGCCACTGGCACCGTCTGCATGTCGTTCAGAGTCCGCCTTTCGCTTTCACGTACCTCCTGAACGATTGCATATTGTGCCTGAGAGCTTTCCTCTTGGTCTCGATATATCCACCCATGTTTTTCTTCCTTTTTTGCTGTAA
>JALIZH010031160.1:0-41701 GCA_030522465.1 Rhipicephalus appendiculatus | reverse complement strand
TGCGACGAAGGTAACAACCCAATGGGCATTGAAAGTCCTATGGACATCCATTGGTATGACAGTTTTGGACATACGAATATCCGATGGAGATACCCAGAAATCCGCCAGCTGCACTATGGACGTCCATAGGACCCTTATGCGCAAAGAAAATTGGCGATCCGTCAAACGTCCGACGGGTGCCAAAAACCGTACACTCGGACACAGGACGGACATGCAGCTAGCCCTTTCAGTATGTGCAGTGGACGTCCGTGGGAATACCTTTGAAATTGAGGGACGTTCATCGGGCATGCATTGCCTTATGATGCTTCCACAATAGAACGTTCGTTCTCGCCATACGCGATTGGTCGAGGGTCCCGTGTACGCACTACGACCGGGACGTTTACGCGACTCTCGACCTATTGTACATGACAAGAGCGAACGTTCTATTATAGCACGCAAACAAGATCGCGCCCATAATGAATGCCTTGGTACATACCTGCCAGGTTGAAAGCTTCTGTAGCATTAACTTGCTTGGCTTTTCTTACAGCGTAGCATGCTGCAACTAATTATTAAGATATAAAGCAAAACAGGAAGGCAGCAAGAAAGGAAGGGACAGATAGTACGGCGTTCAGCAATTCATATTTATTTTAAAAACTGCAAATGACTCAAAACCAAACAAGTTTCCTTCACATCAAATTTTAAACACAATGATCACAGTAATCTAAATGACTTGTTAATTATCACAGAGAACTGATCTCACAGCTCCTTTGCTATGAATCTGGGAAGCTAAATCAATTGAGCTAGTACACCTATTGTAACATCTACATTAACTGTGAGAGAAACAACGTCTGGAATGTTCTTCACAAACCTCGATGAATTCTGCAGTCCGGTGGCAAGGCCAAACTAACCATGCACCTAGGCTTTTACAGCCGTCACGACATGCTTATTTTCTTGATGTGTTTTCAGGAGTGCATACATGTAATCTGCGATATGAAGTACACAAAAGCAGCCGTTACGTTTGAGAAGCTTTTGCAAGTCTATAAGCACTTTTCTCCTTATGATGTTCTCAAGGGCCCACCTTCTGAGGACTTTTGTCTTTTTGGACTACTTCAACTACTGAAATTGTGCCTCTGGTATTCTGACAGCGTGTATTCGACTGGCAGCTACGTGGCAAATTACTTGCACACTGCACAGAGTCATCCAAGTTAGAAAAATGAGCACCTTCAGAAATGCTTTAGGCTTCAAGTGCAGCTTCCTCGTGTTCAATGGTGAGCGAAGTGTCCGGCACTTCGCGATCAGCACCACAGACAGGAGCAGCATTTGCATTGTTCCTTGAGCGCTCCGGCACAACACGCAGTGGCTCAATTAGCTGAAGCACTCGTCTCGTCTCCCGCAACGCCTTCTCTACAATACTTAACAGAAGAGAGAGAAATGAAGAGGAAACGCAGGGAGGTTAACCAGACGAGCGTCCGGTTTGCTACCCTGCACCGGGGATAAGGGAATGGGGATTAAAAAGAGAAAAAGAGAAGGAGAGCACTGCTTGTACAAAGGTGAAGTCAGTCACTAAGGCTGGAGCTTCTCTGACCTACATGACTCCACCGTTCTGACGGGTGACTGCGAAATCGCAGCCTTTGAGAGGGCCGTGGGCGAGCCGTGGTGATTATTGAAGCGCTGACAACACTGGATTAAGAACCTCCATCAGTGTCAGCATAGGCGTGCGCACGACGGGGGGCAGAGGGGGCGGCCACCCCCCCCTAGTCACCTAAAAAGAGGGGGGACGCAAAGTCTGCCCCAGACAGTGACTAATAGGGAGGGGGGGACGCTGCGATTAACCTTCGGCCCCCCCCTGCCCCCCTGAAGGGGAACCCTGCGCACGCCCATGAGTGTCAGGGTGTCACGGTTCCCGTTAATGGCGAGGCAATCGCCAGGCGGATACCAAGGGCTGACGTATCGGCACCCCAAACACACCACGAAAGCGCGGACAATTTAGAGTTGGTCCCTTTAGTGCGCCAGCGAACGCCGCTTGTGGTCCAAAGACCGAGTCAGAGCCGAGAGTTGATAACAAAAACAAAATATATTCTCAGATAAGGCAGTACAACCAACACACAAACATGCACACTTGGCAGGTATCAAATACAACACAACTCACAACGTAACTCCGATGGTGTTCAAAACAACGGGAACAAACAACTCGGTCTACAATGCAATCTCATGCATTAAACTATTTAAGACACTTAAAGACTAGAATGTTCATCAAGTGTATTCAGTCCAAGTTCTTGGAACTAATCTTATGCTTCTCTTCCAGGAAAACACTCACAGAAAAGTCCAGCGCTGTTGTCCCGATCCTTCGAGCTTTCTCTTCCAGGAAGCGCTCCTCAAAGCTTCCGCAGCTCCCACGGCGTCGTCATTCGATTCTTCAAGATCGACTGACCGCACTTCAGCAACCAAACTTCACCAACACCACCATCCTTCACTCACGCACTGAGTGGCAACATCACATACTCACTGACTTCTCCTCCTACTCGCTCGCCGGAGTACTCGCTCACTTAGATCCACTCGCCACTGGATTCGCGAAGTTTCCAGGTTTCTCCTATGCGCGCAGCACAGCCAAAGCTATTGAAAGGGCGAGATGGGCGAGATCTTTCTCGTGGTTCCCAGTCATCGCGGCCTAACTTGACATTGCGTCACCCTTTCCTTCACGAGGGTTCCAGACACCGCTCGGTGTTCTGATCCGAGAGCGCTTGTTGGCGTGGCCGGCGGCGGCCGTTTCGAGGGGGAGAGGAGGCGCGCGCACGGCGTCTTTTGATGCTTGTTTCTTCGTTGCGCCGGGTCCGTCGCGACAGATCGGCGCCTGGATTTCACGCCGCCGTTAAAAATCGGCGTCGCGCGCTTATTTGAGCGCTCGTTTGTGACGCAGGGCAGTTCGGGCTGTCGGAGTACTTAGCTTATTCAAAAGCATAAATATGGTGTCACTTAAATATGGTGTGAGTACTTAACAGAAGTGCTCACACAAAACCGGGGCCGAACCATCGTCTATGAAGGCTTGCACATCTCCCAGTGAGATACAGTTAAGCTTCCCTCACCTTTAGGCAAGGCACAGGCGTGTCCACTTGCAGTTTTGCTGAGGCAGTTGAATGGTAAAGCGCACGTTCGTTCTTGTCAAAAACGTGGCCACGCGGCGGAATGCTTGGGACTTTCGGTATACAGAACGGGAAACCATGCTTTTGACTTTTGGCGCGGAACAGCAATAATGCAACGCTCATGATGTTGATAGCTAAAAAACATGGCGGCAATGACGTACCTTTTTCACCAAACATACATGATATACAGGGTGTTTTTTTGCAATACAGATTTTCCTTAAAAAACTTTAATAGTTAGGCGCTTGTCGCCTTCGCAGCCAATTTCTAGGCCGAGGAGGAAAAGATTTTACCACTAATTAGATCACTCAGAAATTGCTAATTAACAAAAAATAATTTAATTAATTTTTAATTATCAATTTTAGGGCAATTGTTTATAAGGGGAAGTTGTTCTACGTCACAGTTTATGGCGAGCCCTTTAATTTTAAAATTTGAAAATATCGCGTGTAGTTTGAGAGATCCATCGTCGAATTTCCAGACCGCGGTGCGGTAGATACCGAAACTGACGCACCGGGCGCCTCACGTGCTGCGTCAAGCCGGAATTCGACGATGGATCTCTCAAACTACACGCGATATTTTCGATTTTTTAAAAATTGGGCTCGCCATAAGCTGTGACGTAGAACAACTTCGCCATATAAACAATTGCCCTAAAATTGATAATTAAAAAGTTAATTAAATTATTTTTGTTATTTAGCAATTTATGGGTGATCTAATTAGTGGTAAAATCTTTCCGCCTCGGCCTAGAAATAAGCTGCGAAGACGACAAGTGCCTAACTATTACACTTTTTAAAGGAAAAATCTGTATTGCTTAAAAAAAACACCCTGTATAACTAAAGTAGTAACGTTTACTGAATATAGTAGTGTATTTTCAAATATTTTCCAGAACGATGCGGTGCGTTTCAGGATGACGCGGTGGAGTTCGAGTTGCAGGCGTATTGTGGCAAAGGCTACGTTTTTTAGATTTGGTTGGGGCAAAGGCTGCTTGGAGACGACGAGCGTGTCACTTGTCGGTGTCAAGAAAAAGTGCCGCGCCGATAGAGTGTAGTAGCAGTAGTAATGCTACAGCTGGCCACCATGTTACAGTGTTTTAGAATGTACTACAAGTGGTAGGTGTTCTCTGGTACTACTAGTATACTCTGGCCACTCTGGCACCGACTTGCACGGTGCAGGCCCGCCGATGCTGACACCACCCCCCTTCAACCACCATACCTGGGCTGCCTGGGCGGCAAACTGAGCAAAAGGTTTGATTAAGTTGCGAGAAATATGTACAGTACAACGGAATCTTAGTATTACTTTGTTACACACTGGCCAGTCCTTCCGTAGCTGTACGATGATATATAACGCATGGTACGCGTAAAATATACGTTCCGCTAGTACATCGCGCGATGTGGAATTTGTCAGAGTTTCGGCTCATGCATGCATGCCTGGCCGTCACGCTGCGATTTAGCCACGGCACAAAGAGTTTGTTTGAAGTATTCAGCAAAGTCATGATTTAACGGTGCTGGAGCAGCTTGAAATTATTCACATTTTCCCTTTCTGTAGCGTTGAGGCGCTTAATTGAACTGCGGGCATTGTCTTTTTTGTGAGGAAGCCGGCAATTCTGCCACAAAAAATATAGTGAATTCGCAATGCACAATTGAGAGGTTCTCCAGCAAATATGTTCCTTGCACCAAACACGCAGTGCAGAAAATGTTCATGATCACAAAAAATGATGTCCCGTGGATATCCTGCTTTTGTTCAAATCATAATGTCCGCATAAAATCCAGTACATATATCCTTAGGATGTCCGAGAGAGAAACCAAAACGAACATTAAGAACAGCCGAAATGCAACAACCCGAGGTCATCCTGGGGGATAACCGGCTCTGGACGTGGGCGTCCGGCTGTAATTCGGATGTCCACCGGATTTTTGTGGCCCATTGGGAACTTGCGTAGCTCCCGCACAATCGCTCGGATGGTTTCGCGCAAGTCGTCGGTTGCCAGTGGGTGCACTTCGGAGTATGCTGCAGACAGCGGAGAGCGACTGTACTGTTTCGTCCGCATGTCAAGTGTCCTTTCAATAGTTGTAGCCTCGGTGAGGAATTCGGCGACCGTCGTGGGCGGGTTGTGGACAAGTCCTGCGAACAGTTCTTGTTTAACACCCCTGAGCAGACGTACTTTTAGGAGCTTGCTCCTTATGCTCGCGCCTTGTTCTGGCGGCGGCCTCGGCGGCGGCGTGTACACTTCTCCGCTCAAGGCGCCAGCTTTCTGGTGATTTCAAGAATGCTCACTAGATGGCGGCGCCGCTGAAGGCGACGCACACCACTCTCGGCACGTGCGCTTCCTTTCTCTTCGCCGGGAGCTCAAGCAGTGAACACTCTTCGTTACCGCTCGGCCACATGAACACCGCAGATGCCAAGACAGCAGCGGGGCGGGCTCGCAATGCAGCAGCAGCCCGGGCGCGCCGCCCGAGCGCCGCATGTAATGTATATATAACAACGTTGTCACGTCTATCTATATATGATGGTAGGAGATGTGTACGGAGGATTCGCGGGTTACCCGATCATCTCCGAGCAAGCTCCTCTAACATCATTCACTTTGTGGATATGGCGGTGATTTTTTTGTCTTCAGACATCGCAGCTTCGGCCAGGCGGAAAAGTCGAGTCATCTCTTCCGTGAAGATGGTGACGTTTTCGTTTGGTAGTTGCACCCGGGTCTCCAGCAAAGAAGCGGCCTTTTCCTTGCGGACGACGCTGGTGAACGTGCTTAGGAACGTCGTTCGAAAGAGATCCCAGGTTTGTAATGTGGTTTCTCGGTTCTCGAACCACGTCCTCGCGGCGTCTTCCAGGTAGAAATAGGCGCGGCGAAGTTTTAGATGTGAAGCATCTTATGGCGAAGCTTAATCCGGTGGTGGTGGTGTGCCGCGTGCCCACCCCTTACTGCGCATGCGCAAACCCTTTAAAAAAATAAAAAACCTCCTCTCCCCCTCTCTCTCCTCTAGGCATCCCTCCCAGCGGCAACCACACCCTCACTGCGCATGCGCCTCCCCTCCTCTCTCCCCCTCTTACACTCCCCCCTCTCTCCTCTAGGCATCCCTGCCCGCGGCGTCTACACCTCCCCACTGCGCATGCGCGTCCCCCCCTCTCTCTCCTCTCCTACGCTCCCCCCCTCTCTCCTCTGCACATCCCTGCCCACGGCGTTCACACTCCCACTGCGCATGCGTGTCACCCCTCTCTCCTTTCCTACGCTCCCCCCTCTCTCGCCTCGCGACGCCGACGCACGCAGCGTCTGCTAGCGAGTTTCTTGGTTGAAAAAACCGACTGCTCGCGCTGCACAACCGTTCACTGGCCACCCCGTATATATGGCAATGGATCTTGACCTCCAAGGTGGTGCCAATGGGAGATTTCTCCTGTGCGTTGTTGAACAATAAAAATTCGCAGCGTGCGCGTTAACTAAAAGCGGAGTGCGGGTCTCTGTGTCCAGTCGGAGTCTTCTGTCTCTCATTGCCCATTAGCAGCGACCCAATGGACAACAAATATCCTGACGACGTCCGAAAAAGAGCCGAACGTCCTCGTCCCAGAACGGAGGTTCACCGGCCGTACAGCGGACGGCTAGTATCGGATGTCCCAAAAACACCTTCCGACAGACGTCTGAAGGATATAGCAGATGGACGTTTTCAATAATCCATGCGCGCGCATCAACAGGACTTCGACAGGAGATTGCCGTGCGGACATTTCAATGCTGTTTAGATCCAAACCGCAACACGATGGTTCATCTGGCAATGCGTGAATCTGATTTTGCAGCATATGGTAACCACCGCCAATTATTATCTTTGGGGAAATGTGTGATTGAGGAACAAAATAATTGGTTTCACATCGCAACGCGAGTGTACGTGCATGTAGATATATTACTATCAACAGTTGGGTAAGCAAATTCTTTTCAAGCCAAGGCGCTCATATGATAACGATGCTTCAAGCAACACGCTCGCGCAACTGCGACCGACAACAGGAGCGGAACGCAGGCGCACAGTGGCGCGCACGCCAGCACGCATCAGCTTCGGCGGTACGCGGCACTTGTGTCGCTCATGTTGAAGCATGTTGAAGCTTGTCCTTCCGCCGCAGCGGTCGCGGTTGCCGCGGTGGCTCGATCTCGATCGGCAAGCCGGCGATGATCGTTGGGCGTTTTGTGTAGCGTTTCCAGCTTTTCTGTACGGATTACTGGCTGTTATCCAGCATCAAGTAACTGTGCTCATTCTGTTTTCCGCATATATTCCATCAGTGTTTGGTGAAGCAAACTCTCGTGTGTTTTCGCCGACGGTCGTGTCAACAATGGCCGGATCTGCTCGCCACCTTCGTTGCAGCTAGAAAGCAGCTAAGAACGTCGCATAATCGGATAACGTTCTTCTTTCGGTAAGTGAAATTAAGTGAAATGACGCCTGACGTTGCGTGATTTCTACTGGAACGTGTTAGAATTGTATTTGAAACGTTAAATATGACAGTTGTTTGCTGGTTGTTGAATCTTGGTCGAACGCGAAACCATACGGAGGACACGCCGGTGTGATTTGTGAGCCATACTGACTCGCCCGATTTTGGTAATCTTGTTCGTCTGCGGCTTACAGATCGTGTGTGGGTGCAGGCGAGCGA
The DNA here is from genome assembly GCA_030522465.1 of Rhipicephalus appendiculatus. Lineage (NCBI taxonomy): Eukaryota > Metazoa > Arthropoda > Arachnida > Ixodida > Ixodidae > Rhipicephalus > Rhipicephalus appendiculatus. The sequence continues at coordinate 33,965 of JALIZH010031160.1, read as the reverse complement.
CAGGCCGACATAGTTGTAAGCAAGCATACAACTATGCCGGCCTGTCGCTGACAGATGAAGTGCAACGCTTCTCCGTAGGCACCTCGCCTGTGATTGTTATTTATAAATAAATGATTTATTGTTATTTTTAAATACGATTGATTATTGTTATTATTATGATTAATTGTTATTTATAAATACATGACAGTTTTATCTCGTCTGTAATTGGCAATCTGTCTTATTTGTTGTAAGTCATACGTAGCTTACTTGCTTTTTGTTGTATGCAGCTTTTCTTAACTGCCGTTTGTGCAAGACATTGGGCCTGAGACCGCGCCAGCTCATGCGGAAGCCAGCGCAGTTTCTTTGACGAGACCTGGAGTGCATTCATGCGGAATTTTAGTTTACGTTGCTGCAGCAGTAATCAGCTGCACCTTGTGCGATCACCTTTTGTCGTATTTTGTGTCACATTTGGTTAATTGTGCTTTATTCATTAATAAAGCCGCTTTTACAACATCATGGGATAATTTATTGCTGCCGATAAGCATGATTATTTGTGCGCTATACACTGCTTTTAGGTCATACGCATTGTTGTCATCATCTCTTTTTTTAGAATTTGCCTTTTGCTTTTAACTCAGTGGATTACACAAATTCATGTATGGCATACACGTTTGTGATCACGTCAATTTGCAGTGTTTGTGGTCTAAAGGTGGCACGATTTCCCTATCCAGTCACTGTATTCAATATGCTATCTTTTTAATTAAGTTAGGTTTTATGCATTGACGCTTCATCAATTGATGTAAATGATTTTACTAATAAAATGATTTTATCTACACGACTTTTGCCGGATGGGTAGATGCTCTTAGTCATAAAAATGTATCCTGCGCTTTATTGTTTTGGCATGCTGAAGCCATATTTATTGATGATATTGGTGTGTACGCTCTCTTGCACAATCCAAGTAGGTATATAAAAATGGGACAGGAGCTCTTGTGACACAGCCTATCAACTATGCTATGATGGCTACTGCCAAATATTGTTTCTCAAATGCAGGGCCATAACTAGGGGGAGTTGAGGGGGTCCTGACATCCCCCCAAAATTTTTTCATGCTTTAACTTTTCGGGTGATACTAAAGCATTTACATGCCTCCACATCGACCACCAGTCGCCGAAGTTGGCCGTTCTACACAAAACACCCCCTGCGTACGGTCCTGATCCTGCGTACTGCCCTGATCAAATGCCACTAGGAGACAGGGGCGTAGCCAGAAATTTTTTTTCGGGGGGGGCACCTCCTTGATTTCGGGGAGGGCACCTCCCTCGAAAATGGTCATTTTTCGCTCTGTATGCCATGGCGAAAAAAAATTTCGGGGGGGTCACGTGCCCGGTGTGCCACCCCTGGCTACGCCACTGCTAGGAGAGTTTAGTGCCAATTCAGGCACTTTGTCTCTAGCTATTCTCTCCCCTCATTTGCATATTGTGTTTGCCATCATTCCACGAAGAGCGTGTTTGCCATGTACTAAACTGCTGAATATGTGCCTCTCTATATTTATTATTCTAGATTCCGGCAACAAGATCTTCCCATACGCACAGTTCCCATATGCATATAGTTTGACTTGTGCTAACATGTTAAACGATGATTTATGCTCATGAAATAAATGACTAAATGCAACCAGCGAAGTGAGGGATAAGACAGGCTCTCGCTGAGCCTGAATCCTGCACAGCAAGGCAGGCAGATATGTGCAGTGCACGTTCCACTGACTGATGCCCATGTAAGTAGTAAAGTGGGCTAGTTGCAGTGGTATCACTTCACTGAAAATACAGTGCAAAAATGGAGTCGCAAACACACGTGAAAAGTAAAAAACACAAACTAGCGCTTGTTTGTGTCCTTACTTTTATTGTGTATTTGCGTCTCCATTTTTATGCTGTATTTACAATGAATCCATTGATGCACGAAGTCCACAGAAAGTCCACTGCCTCACTTGAAATGAACGTTAGGACATCCCGCGGTCGTCTGCTGGACGTAACAAAACAAGGTTACAAAATTTTCATACGTCCGAACATATCCGAATGTCCGGTTCAGACGCCCGGTCGGACTAACGCGGGATGTCAATTCCTTTGCGCCATACAGTCCTGCAGACGTCCCGCAGGACGTCCCACGGAATTTCTCGTACGTCCGCCGGATGTACGTGATGTCCAGAAAAGTGGTCCGATAGACGTCCAAAAGTTATCGGTTGCCCATTGGGGATTGGCATGTTCCAGTAGGGAAACACTGCTCCATCACTGCCTGCTTTGCGCCTCCCCAGTTTTCTCTCCTGTGCAACGCTGCGATGAGCGCCAGCGTCAACGCCGCCGCCAGTGTAAGCGTTAGCGCCCGCTGCTTCACATCTACACATGGTTCCCTTTAGCGGGAGATGGTGTAATTTTTTTCGTCGGAGTCCCAGTTGTTGAAGGTCGCGACGCGTTCGTACTTCTCCAGCCAGCTTTCCGGGTCTTCACTCGTTGAACCGTGGAAGGTCGGTGGCTACCTGGGTTGCTGCATCACGACTGTCGCGGGTGACACAGCGGTGGTCATTGTCGCTGTTGTCTTCGTCGCCGTAGTTTTTGGCTTCTCAGGTAGGAGGCCGTATGCAGGTTGCAAGTCCTGTAGCCTGCGGCTAGCTCGCTGGTGCTCTGGGGCTTGGGTGTCCTCTTCACGCTGTGGGCTTGGTTCCCGGCTTTTCGTGGGCGTCCGGAACATCAAGGAACCAGCACCTCCACCAGATGTCACGTGGTAGTGACGTGGACGAAGGCAGCAGTAGGCTTCTTCGAGATGAACCTCTTTATTTGGACGAACTTGTGGCCGACAAACAGAAACTCAAATTACAGCAGGCAATGCACGCTGTAGACTGATATCGGCGCGCTGAGCGTCGGATAAACTGATCACTGTTGGGACGCGCCGTGTTTTATACAGCACGCGTCGAACTTTCCAGCCTTATCACTGGTGGTCGTGCAAGATCTAGAATAAGCTGGACATTTCGCGTCCTGCGTGCAACCTTAACAAAATGATCTACTATAATCGCGAAGCTTCTCAAACACTGAGGCGTGGTCTGCGCCGAGCATGACTGACAGTCTTTTTTGGGTGCAAACCGAATGGAGTATAGGAGGGTTGCAAGTGACATCATCCGCTTGGGTCGCTAGCGGCGTCCGCCGCCATCTCGGTGGTCCGCGGTGACGCAGATGTTCTCTGGTGGCGCACTTCATCGGTTTTGTTGAAACGGCGAGCGGCGACGAGAGGCTGTGTGCGTGTCAGTGTGCATGACGCGGGTAGAATGCGGTTGAGCCTACGCGGAAACCACCAAGATGGACGCGCTGCCGTTCCGACACTGGCGCCATCTCGGGGGCCCCGCCCCTGTGCAACCCTCCTATAACTGATACAAGAAACGCGCGTTGCAATATATGTTCATTTAACCTTGGCATGGGGCTTCGCGGCAGTGCGGATTTCCCCTGAATACGTGTTTTCACGGCTTAGCACCCCTTCACTGCGGTGAAACCACCCTTACATGGGGATAGCATGCGGACTAGTGTACACCTAGAAAGGTGTTTTCACGGCTTAGCACCTTTCCACTGCAGTGAAACCACCTTTACAGGGGGGTCACATGCGGACCTGTTCGTTCACTTCGAATACTTCGAAATTTTTAATATTTGAATTCGAATCGAAGCGAATTCGAACACTGTAATATTCGCACAAGCCTAGAAAAATGCTTTCACAAAATATCAAGCCAGAGTTACCGAAACTTTCGTTCCCTTAGAATGAAGTTACAGCGAATTTCCCTTGTGGGAGCACAATTTCCCTGAGCTTTCCCTGAGTTTTTCCAGAATATCAGAAATCCCTGAGAATTCCCGGTTTTCCCGGTCGGTAGAGACACTGGTAATTCTGGACCTGAGCCAATCTGCCGGTATTGCCTGTCCCGCCAGGATGCCACTGTATATATCCGCCAGTTGTCTCCTCGAGTCTACGCCAAGGCACTTCACCAGTCCAGCCGGGATGCCATCTAGACCACTGGCAGTGCGCGCAATAATGCGCATAGGCGTGCGCAGGGTTGCCCTTCAGGGAAGGGGGGGGCGAAGGTTCTTCGCAGCGGCCCCCCCCCTATTATGTGAATGTATGGGGCTGACTTTCCGCCCCCCCCCCCCTCCCTATTATGTCTATGTACGGGGCTGGCTTTGCCCCCCCCCCCCCCCCCCCGTGCGCACGCCTATGCTAATGCGCCCAATGGCCCTATCCAGCCCACGTGGTGTGAGCTCCCATTTCAGCTGTTCCGGCGAACACGGTGATGTGATACATCTGTATCATCAATGTCCGGGAGAGGGGTGTGTGCCTCCGATGTCGCATACATGATACAACAGTATCATGTATGCGACATGATACGGCTTGGGAAGGGAGGGGGTGCTGACTTTGCGCCCCCCCCCCCCCTCCCTAATATGTCTATGTACGGGGCTGGCTTTGCTTGTACAATTTCCAACAAGTCTCTGCATGTGCCGCAGCAGTTGGGTCGGTGTGCGGTCGCCGAGGGCTGTGTCGCTCAGAAGTTGCCGCAACCGTTCGGGTTCCGATGGAGTGAGGTACCGAATGAGTGTGTCCTTCAGTGTCTTGTACGCATTTTCCGCGGGTGGGGCGAGCAGCAGGTTGTGAACCTCGCTGGCGGTTCCTGGGGGCAAGCAGCTTACGACATGGCGGTAGCGCGAAAGATCGGCTGTGATGCGACGGGCGGAGAATTGAGCCTCGACTTGTATAAACCAAACCTCGGGTTCTGTGGGCCAAAATGGGGGCAGCTTCAAGTCGACAGCAGACACGGCAGGCACGTCGGTGTCACTTTGCGTGTTCATTTTGGGTCACCACTGTGGGACGCTAGCGCAGGCGAAGAATGATTCAACCGAAAGCCCTGAATCCCAAACGATAACTGAGTTTTATTTTCCGTTCTCTCGGAGAGAGGGATGCCGGAGCGCCGATGGGCCAGGGGAGAAGGATGCCTGCGCACGGGCAGGCTCCGGTTACAGCGGCGAGTGACGGTGCGCGACCACGGAATCTAAACACACTTCCAGAGCGGCACTGAGTGGTGCGCTCATAGCGTGCACCACAATACAACCGTTGAATGTGGTCTGTCAGAAGGCTCCGCAGGTCACTCGTCTCTCCTGTGCATTCATCGCGCATCTCGGGCTCTAGTGCCCGACCCTCCATAGAAGAGACGTAAGACCAAAACTTCGCTGTGGCTCCCTTAACCTGCCGACGTAATCTCTTTGAGAGCTCGTGCATCAGCCTGGGCAATCTTGCGCTGCGTCACAGCCTGCATTTGGTGCTTCTTATCTAGATCCCAAACCTGCCTGGGCCTCGTCGGCAGTCAGTCTATTCACAGCATGGCGATGCCGACGGTTGGCCAACTTTCGAGCCTGGTGCGCAGTTCGGACCTCACCATCCCACCATGATTTCCTGGAGTGCCCCCCTCTCGAAACGACCGTGATCTCGTGGTTCCGCATGACCTTGTGAAGCTCCGCCACATACTGATCGTATGTTGTGACCTCCAAGCGGCTTGCACTATTTTCAAAGTCTAGGGCGACATCGGACTCGGGTAGGCAGGTATCGTTTTCGGGGCTCTCGTTGCCTCTTTGCAGCTTTACGCCACGGCGAAGGTGCAAATTACAACCTAATCCGGTTGTGATCGCTTCCCAGGCTATCCCAGGCCCTCTTCATCGATGTGCACGGTGTGTAAGATAGGAATGAGACCCCTGAGATATCATTGCACAGTCAATACACGTACGACTTTCACTCGCACACCAGGTGAAGGAGCCTTGGCAGTCGTTCGCAAATTGGTAATTTCAAGCGACAAGTCGTCAGCGAGTGCTTGAACGAGCTCACCGTTGTCGCCCAGCACCACTATCTTTTTCCAGTGATCCATCGTTCAGCATATCTTCCTTGACACAGCGCATTATGGCCGAATTCGTCTCACGCTGTTCCGGCGCGACCCCTAAATAGACCACAGACACCATGACCGGAATGCACTGGATGTGACCAAGCACCCATGTCTGCTGCGCGCGAGTCTGTGAGCTGTGTCCACGAACTGTCTTTGTGCCACTCACTTTCCCGGTTCCGGCCCGCCCAACTCCACTCAAAATTTGCGGGGCGTTCCTCCAGGTCGCGTAAGTGCGTCTCAGCCAGCCCATCCCACGAAACACGAAACTTTGTTTTTAAAAACCTCTGTTTTAAAAAACTTCTCGAAACGTCTAAAAAGGTACGCGGACATCTAGGTATATTATGCGACGTTGAATAAACGTTTTCCACAAGCAGTTTTTTAGAAGACGTTGAAAAAACGTTTTTTACAAGAAGTCTTTTTGAAAACGTTTACTGAACGTTCTTTTTTATAACTTTTGGTAGACTATTTTTTTATGTGCGCATATGAACTTCGGTCACTCTGTATATGTATATATACTTAGACATTGCTAATATTTACGGTTAAGAACGTATATATACGTTCTCAATAATAAATATTGGTCGCCTTAACGGCGTGCCTCCGGGCCTTCGCGCGTCATCTCTAGCGAGTTCGTTGCGCTGGCCCCGCTAAAACAGCTCGACCGCCGGGAACCGCCGCGAAACGGCATCACGGTGGCCACGAACAAAGCTGCGCCGGGCTTGTTTCCCGCGCTGACCACGCCACCATGCTTCCTGCCTGTCTGTACTTCTTTTCACTTCCCATCGCATTCCCCCTACAGACGCTGAGCCGTGCTCCCAGCGAGGGCGGCAGAAAAGCGTCTTTTTCTTTCCTCAACCTTGTTATGTATAGTGGCTAGCGCCCCCCACGCACATTTCAAATAATAAAGAAAGGCTAGGCAAGCCAAGCCAAGCAGAGTGCTTCCTCACGAATGGCGGTGTGTGTTGTTTTGCGGCTCCGTGCCGACTCAACCCAACCAACATAACACGGTGTCAGAAACTCAGCCAACGTAACATGGTGTCAGAAGTTTGAATCATCGCCCTCAACTACCAAGCATGGCCAGCGCCTTCATCCAGCCACCTCCGCACTTCCAGCCTGGTGACGACCCCTCAACAGCATGGGAGGAATGGCGGGAAGCCTACGCCATATACGAACTAGCGTGCGAATACGATACTAAGCCTAAGCCAGCGCGGAAGGCATTGTTGCTTCACGTTTTGGGACCGCATGCACGCCGCATCGCACAGACTTTTCCTGTGGACCCTGCCGCTGACACCGACGACGCAGACCCAGTGAAGTACATTCTCGACAAGTTTGACGAGTTGTATTGCCCGTACAAGAACGTTATACAGGCAGCAGCCCTGTTCAACTCGATGGTGCAGAAACCAGGTCAGCCGATTGATGATTTTGTCACTGACCTTCGTCGACAGGCACTAAAATGTGACTTTGGCGACAAGTGTGACAGACTTATTGGTGACCGCATAGTGGTTGGCATTCGTGACGGAGCTCTCCGCGAACGTCTCTTGCGAGAGCGCGACATTACACTCGAAAAAATTGTGTCTGCATGCAAGGCAGCTGAAATCTCGAAGAGGCACGTACAGGAAATCGCAACGTGCGACCAAAAGCCAGAAGTGAATGCCATTCACGAGCAGAAAAAGCCCACTAAGCGAATGCATCGTCCGATAAGTGCCAACAAGACGCAGCCAGTGATGTTCCGTCCTGTGGCCGTATAACGAACCGCTATTCCGTATTCCGTATTCCGTTTTGGCCGCCATTAGCGCTCCCTGATTGGTCGTTCAGCCCGTCAATCAAGTGACGTGTCGGAAGCCCAAAGTGTGGTGACGTCAAAATGACGAGTCCGCCCTCATTATGCAAAGATAAACGGAATCGGTTCCGCCGAAGCGCGGAACAGCCAGCGAGTGGCCCCGTCGGCAGACGGAATAGGAAAAATGGCGGCGCCGGCGTATTTTCCAGAGGCTTTCACGTTCTTGGCGGCGATCGCTCGGCAGCACCGTGGGAGAAAAGAGCTCGACGACGCGTTCGGTTTGCCAGCTAGTGAAAGGGTTCGGCGTCACCTCGACTGTATCGCCCAGAGAAAGAAAGGTGCGGCGGTTGTGCGACGAAGTGGCCGAGGAAGACGCGCGACCGACGCCGCTGTCTGTGGAGCTTGTGGGTGTTGTGCGGCCGGTGCGGCCTTCCGTTTTTCGCGACTGGCAGCTTTCAAGCCTCTTCGGGAAGCGGGGAGACTGTTGTCACCATGCAACCCGCGGTGAGCAGACTGTGCGTGATGTTGTGGCGGAGGTAATCGTGCGTGCCGGGGTCCGCAAGCGGTTTCACTTCCCGTGGACGCCGGACGAGAAGGGCGCCTTCAAGAAAGTTTCCTCGGCTGCCGGCGTCATCGGATGCGTGGACGGCAGCGTTGCCGTAATCATAGCACCGAAGGGCGACCATCACAAGGCGGCGTCTTATTGCTGCTAGAAGCATTACGCCGACATCGTCATGCTCGTAAGTATCGATCGATCTTCCTATCCTCTCGTGCACATGTCAGCGTAGCGAAATGTGTCTCATAGTTGTTCACGCTTTCGTCAGGTCTGCGACGTAGACATGGGAATCTTGTCGTGAACCACTGCGTCTGGGGGTCAGCAGACGACGCCTGCGTCTGGCGGACAACGCGGCTGCGGGAGCGATTTGAAGGGGGGCACGGATTGCAGCGACCATACCTTTTAGGTGAGTAGAATGAAAAAAAAAGCTGCGATATTCATGGTTTGAGCCATCGGAATATGTGTTCGCGCTATTGTTGAAGCTCTGTTTCATTAGCTACGGGCACTTGGCAACTGACAGGATTTCGAACGCTGCATGTGTATTATATTGCAGCTATCGGTTATTTGCTCCACAATATCGTCAAGTGACGCACATTGTCATGGCAGCCTCTTCGTAGTAGTCATGCTTCGCGTAATACGGCTAGGTCAGGCTGGTGGAGTGATGTGATGTTCAAGTACAGCATATTCTATCATTGCTATCTTTGTGTGGCTCGGCCTTGCGGATCCCTGACATTGAAGTAGTACTTACAGCACACCGCTCATATTTTTGCAGGTGACAGAGGCTACGTACCAGTGCCATGGCTCCTGACTCCTCTCCAAGGGCATCCTCTCTAAGACAATGTAAAAAGCAAGTGCTACGCCACGCATGCTGTAATGCAGTCTGTAATGAAGCGTTGTATTGTGCTATTGAAGAGGGGCTATCTCTGCCTTCAGCAGTGCTATATCCTCCATTTTGAGTCACAATGTACATCTCGCATTGCTGTGTGTGCAGTGTTGCACTTCGTTTCCATTGCAGAAGACGACAGAAGTGTTTATCATTTCAGTGATGATGATGACAGTGAGCACGGCAGTGTTGTCAATGATGACACCCAACCACTGCTTAGGCAAGGATGGTCGTCACACTCCACATGTATTCACAGACAAGCTCTCTGCAATGGTAGTCCACTATTTGGCTAACTGCACCACTGACAACAGCACTAGGCACGTGCCACTTCTATAAGAAACATGTGACTAAGTAACTACAATGTATAGCGTTCTTCGTGCCAAAACCGTGATGCCAATGTAAGCCACGCACAGTGGAGGACTCTTAATTTATCTTGACCACCTGCGCTTCTTTAACATTCATTTCAATGTGAATATAGCAGCGATTCTGATTTTGACCCTCATGGCAATGTGTTTGCTGTCATCAGGAATTGAACCCATGTGCTGAATGAAGCTTGACAGTGCAACCTCTACCTGCTAAGCTATCACGGCGACTTGCCTAACGACTAGAAGAAAATGTTGTGAAGTTCATTTTTTTTTTGTAGTAACAAATTACTGCTATGTTTATCATGCTCACATGCTGTACGACCAGGTCTTTCCCACAACTTGACTTCATGTGGACGGGCCATATTTATATGGCTATACATAGGAACCCTTCATTTAGCAACTGTCATTATAACGCACTGTACTCGGCAGCAGAGTGCTGTAGCCTGTTCACTGGAAAGCAAGGGTTTGGTATTGTTTTTGTTTCTGCTAATCATTCTCTAATCACAAACACACAGACCGTTATCTGCTCTATGTCTGGGAGTGCACACCAAGTCTTTGTCTCCTTGCCTCCTATTAAAAACGTGAGAGACTGACGCAGACACAGAGGGCCCATTCAAACCTCATCATCTCCTCCTTTTCTCTACGAGCCCCCATGCTTTATTAAAGCACTTCTTTTTCTACACCTCCAGTATTACAACACACAGCTTGCCTTTTGCTCCATGCACACCTCGTGGGCATTGTGCTCTTTTGTTGCACATCCACCATACTGTTCCTTTTGAAAGGGCCAACCGATGCTGAAACAGATCGTCTGGCATTTCAAGTACATTTTGCTCATTCGGAAGTGTGCTCATTTGTGTATGCTAAAGTAATGTGAAAGAATAAGTATGCAGTCTCTTCAAGTCAGATCTTTGTAAAAAAAAATTTTTTTATTAATGTTCATGCCACTGCAAACATGGTATATACTTTCTGTAAATAAATGTACATTGTGAAACTGTCATGTTTTAAAAGCATTACTGACATTACATTGCACAAGCAACATCATGCTGAAGGAAACACAGTGCGACATCATATGGCATGGGTAATTAATGAATACTAGAATGCAAATATAGGTGACATCAGGCTGACGAGCACACGTAAAAGTAATCTGTGAAGACATCCTCACACGACTGCTAAAAAAGTGGAGTATTGATTTCAAAAGAATTATGCATTACACTTGTGTTGGAAAGATGACCTGCAAGTAAAGAAACAAAAAAAAAGAGAAAAATGAAGACAAGTTAAAAGGAAAGAAAAAAGTGGTGGTGCTCGTGGCCGTCGAGGTGGCTGCAGCGGCAGTGAAGGCTGCGAAGCTCCAGGCACAACGGCAGCCAGGAGATGCTCAAGCGTGCCTCCAATGCATTCGGTAGCCGAACACAAGCCCTCGACTTCATCGACAAGCTCCCGACGGTGCTGCTAGACAAAATCATGTAATGTATTGACCCTGTAAAGCAAGAGCATGTACAGGAACACAACTGATGATCCACCTGTTTGAGTCAGGCAGGCAGCAATAACTTATAATCAATTTGGACGAAAAAGTTGATTAATAAGAAGAAAATAGGCAACCTTTTTTTTTTTGTTTGTACATTTATAACACAGCCAAACCACAAGAAGTCAAACAGATTTGAAGTGTTGGTTTCACTTGTTTTTGCGGCACGAACTTGTGACACGGCTTCTTCCAACCCTTGGCACAAGCACTTGTTAACCCCGCGGTCTGCTGCAAGCGATGGGCTCGCCACCGACGCGCGTAGCGACCTTGCGGCAGTGGTAGGCAAGCCAGCGCTTGACCGTTTTTACGGCCGGATACAGTGCATCGGGCACAATGGCAACTGTACACAGTGCTGCTCTGTCCACAGCACTCGTAACTTGGCGAAGAACTCTCAGTTCTACTCGATACGCACCAAAAACAGGCCCGCCCCTGCTGGGACACCCGAACTGGTGGCTTCGTAAATTTTTTACCCTTTTTCTTTTCGAGTTCTCGCTGCGACGCGGTAAACCAACTACAAGAAGTATGCGTATCAAATTTATTCGTTAAATAATCGCAGATAAAACACCGTGGCGTGCATGTGGACAAAAATTTTTTCCGCAACAAGTTTCTTCTGCGCAAGTTCGATTAAGCAGAAATGTGCGTAAAATACAGTGGATAAATGAATGCACACTTCCATGTATGCATCGTGCGCTGTAACGACGCTCGCTCAGGCACGATCGTTCTCGAAATTAAAAGGTGTTGCTTACCTGTTATTAGACGACAGAAGTGCAGACTTCTCCTGTTCCCACACATTCTTGTTTTCGTTTTCTTTTTTTGGCGTTAACTGTAAGAACAAGAGCAAAGTAAACATATAGCGGCATGGTTGACATTGTTTACTGACCTTGCGGCTAGAATTTCATGTTTTCCTCGTTCTTCGCAGCTTCCGATATTCCTCTGCAACGAAAATACTCTCCGGTAGTCGCGATCACATTCTTCTCGCAGCATTATTAGCGATAGAACGCGGCTCGCAGAGACGATCAGCTGTTCTTTTTTTTATCCCACAGCGGCCATCTTAAGTGACTTAAATTGGATGCATGAGCGACTCATATGTGGCTACGACTCTCAAAATACGTGTGTTTTGCGTTTACATTGCAATACGCTTCATTCACGGTAGCACTAGAAGCTTATAAAACAAATTTATGCTCATTTGCGTAGGATTGTTTCTTTGTCACACGCTCCCGGACAAAATAAATCGAATATACGGCCCCTTTGAGGCCCTCGGCCAGAAAGTCGCTAAAGCCCCTAAATTTTCCCCCCTGAAAATACCTTGAAAATACTAGGGATTTCCCCAGAATTCCTACGTAAAAAACGCCAACTGCCGCACTTGTATTGCTCCACAAGCTATGGGCGGCTACGAGCGCTTTTCATTGGCCAAATTCGAAAAACGTCGCGGCTTCCGGCATGGGCGGTGCCTGAAACGTGACGTAACAGGGAAAACGGAATACGGAATAGAAGTACGTTATACGGCCACTGGACAGAAGAGTTCCCTTTCCGAGGCCCGAAAATTCCCTATTTCCGGCATTTTTCCCCGCATACATCGCCAAAAATCCCCGCATATTTCCCTGCACAAAAAAAAGTTTATATATATATATAGTGTTCGACGTGTTTCAGGCTCTTCCCATCGCTTTCTCTTCTTTCCTGCCCAACTCAAAGCATCGCCTCTGAGATCGGCTTTTAATACTACGAAGGAGCTACCTTGGAGCTCGCTTTAAGCGGTATGCGATGCGGAAGGAATGCTGTACATGCTCATGCACACGGCCACTGCATAAGAAGAAAAGTTTATTATTGTTTTTTTTTTTTGTTACTGAGTGACGTGGCGTACATTAATGTGCCTAGCAGACGCTCTGTATCTATATGCACCACATTTTGTACAAAAAGCACGTTAACTTTTCAATAATGGTGACTAAATATTATGAAATAAAACAAGCTTTTGTGGTGGTATTAACATTTTATTGACTTGATTAGGAACGGTTCTGCAAACTACCGTAAAGAAAAAATAAATAAATGTGAAGTGACTAGAATATATATTGACTGGGAAACCTTTCAATTGACCGCAGAACTTTTGTGTGCTTCGAATCGAAAAAAAAAAGCAAGGTATTTAAAATATATAAAGCTAGGATCACAGCACAATGACTAGAACATGTCAGCCCTCTTGGGCAAACCGGAAAACCGACATCTTCGGCGGCTTGTTCATCTTCTGCTTTAGTTCACTCGAGCAGTCAGTCAAATCAATGTCATCAATGTTTCTGCGTTGAATTATCCCAAGAAAGACTATGGTCTTTAAAAAAAGAACCTTAGAGGCTGTGGTTTGGCGCGCTACATGCGCCAGAAACGATTGCGACATGGGAAAGCCTCATGTCCAGTCTTTTGATCGTTATAAAAAAAATTTCGCCGCCCCTCAAAATTCCCTGCAATATCGCGAAGATTCCCTTTTTCCCTTTCGTCCAAAATGACTGTCGAAAATTCCCTGAAAAAAGGGAAAATTCCCTGCACGGAACATCACTGGACGCAGCAGCCGCATCGCTCGTCTGAAAACTCTAATCGTAAGTGTTCTCGCTGTGGAACCTCGCATATCCCTCGACAGTGCCCAGCTTATGGCAAGACTTGTTACAATTGCGGAAAGCTAGGCCATTTCGCGCATCTATGCAAGCAGCCACGTCAACAGCCAGTAGCGCGCAGACCGCAAATTGGATTGCTTAACGAGCATCCACAGCAAGACTCGCAGGAGGAATTATACTTGGGCTGCTTGACAGCATGTAGTGTCAATGTTCACACAGCTGACTGGAGCGAGACTGTCAGTGTGAATGGGCAAAAAGTGACATTCAAGCTAGACACCGGGTCGGATGTCAACATAATTCCAGAAGAGATCATCACCCAGTGGCCGTGCAGACCAGCAACAAAGCCAACGACAGCAAAAGTCACTACCTACAGTGGGCAACAACTTCCGATAGACAGCGAATGTGAACTCACGTGTGCAGTAAACAACAAGGAGTGCCAACTCAGATTTCTGTTGGTGAAAGAGCCACTAAAGCCAATACTGGGGGCCACTGCATGCACAGCTTTGGGATTGCTCTCCCGTGTGAAGGTTCTTAATGCAGCAACCAACTCTGCCAAGACTCTGCCCCAAACACAGTACCAACAAGTGCTGGATGAATTTGCGGATATCTTTGACGGTATCGGCCAACTGCCAGGATTGTACACCATTCACCTGCGTGATGGCGCCGTGCCAACAGTCTGTGCTCCTCGCAGAATACCATGCGCGCTTGAGGACAAGGTGAAAATGGAGCTAAAAAGAATGCAGGAAAATGGCGTCATAGTGCCAGTGAGTGAGCATAGCGACTGGGTTCACCCAATTGTGGTGATAACGAAAAAAGACGGGACTGTTCGTGTGTGTCTGGATCCACGCAACTTAAATGCAGCTCTGAAGAGGCACCACTACCCAATACCACGTCCCGAGGAGCTCTTTGCAAGCCTAAGTGGCTCAACAGTGTTTTCAATTCTAGACGCAAAGAGCGCATTCTGGCAACTGACCCTCGATGAAGCTAGCTCAAGGCTGTGTACTTTCACAACACCCTGGGGCAGGTATCGTTTTCTGAGAGTACCCTTTGGACTTGCCACAGCTCCCGAGCTGTTTCAACAGGCCATTGAACAGGTGTTTCAAGGCGCTTGTCCTGTGTGTCTCTATGCTTCGTCCCCGTGTCATTTTGCGCTTTTTTATAAGATGAACCTTTTCCAACTAGGCCAAACAGCCGTTTTGCTGGATTTCTTTTCTTTGTATTTTGGGAATTCAATTGCTTCTCGTTCGTCCTGCTTTTCCCTGTGAAAACTACAGGATCTCATTGACTCCCAGATACTCAACAGACGTAATTATCATATTTCGCTTTCCGCGTGAAAGGGTCTTTCATGGAAAGAAAAAAGAAAACTATAGACTCCCTATCGCGACGGCAAACACATCGCCGATTTGATGCTGCGGTTGAGCCGCTTTTTCGCCAGACCGCGTTGGTGCAAAATAATGAAAGCAACCTTTCAGCACAAAGCTCAACTGCTGAAAACGTAGGTAATGAGGAGCGTAATGAATGTGAAAACGCGTGTTGCTCCACCGACAGGTCAACTGAACGAATTACAGCGCCAGCATGTTCTCTGAAGCCAGCTCGTGCCCGTGTCCGAGTAACTTCACTGAGGGGCCTGTAGATGTGGTGTAGAAACGCCGGCCGATATGGCATACACCGCCTCTAAACTTGAAGAAGATATCCTAGTGACTCGGAACAGTAGCCCAAAAAATACACAAGAGACGACAGAGCAGACGGGACACAACTAACAACTCAGTGTTTATTGCAGGTGATCGCATATATATGCACATGACACCGCGCGAAAGGAAAAGAAGGAGGCGAGGTGGGGGGTGAGGTACAACGTGGAAAAACTCGCCTTGTCAGGCCACCTCGCTGCGCATTGTGCGCGTTGCGGTTGCAAGCCACTGTTCAACCGCGCGCATTCACTAGCCAGAAATTCGGACCAACTAACGCGGGAAATTATTGAAGCGGCAGAGATAAAACATAGAGACGCGGTAAGCTGCCCTTCAATCTGTCTATCATAAAAAGAAATGCTATTTTTGTCGCGTCAGCCGCTTGTTTGATTTGCTGGGTCGATTGTCTTGTGTGCTCCTTTCCCCCCACCTCGCCTCCTCCTTTTCCTTTCGCGCGGTGTCATGTGCATATATATGCAATCACCTGCAATAAACACTGAGTTGTTAGTTTAGCGCTGTGTCCCGTCTGCTCTGTCGTCTCTTGTGTATTTTTTGCGCTACTGTTCCGAGTTATGCACTACCAACTAGCCCACCATTCTGTACTTTTAAATATCCTGGTGAATCGTGACAGTGATCGTGATGCATGCTGTAGTGAACGCGACACTGAGCACTCCGAGCAAGGCTCTGTTGAAGAAATGGGTCGGCAGCTGCTAAAGTGGGCATGTGAGCGAAATGTAACTCGGACCACACTTTCATCGTTACTGAAGGTGTAAAAAACGCGCAAGTGCTTCGCAGACTCGCCCTCTGATGCGTGAACGTTGTTAAAGACTCCGCATGTGTCGTTTATAAAGAGTTGTGCAGGCGGCATGTATAATCATTTCGGCGTCGCACGAAGCGTAAAAGGCATGCTGGAAAAATGTTCCAATTTGTCGACATCTCCTCAAGACGAATAATAAACTGAAACCAGCTTGTCACATAGTCTGTACTGCTGCCTTGTCTATCATATTCGTTTCCATGGCTCCCGACTGTATTTTAAAATCGTAATATTCAGCTATGTAATAGGGGAATTATTATCTTTAGTTTCAGTACCTGATTCTCATGCCCAAAATCTCTAAAATGTATTGTTCATTTATTAATAGCGAATGCTTATTGCATACGCACCAGAATGTTCATTCATCTGGAGGTTTTCCCCTCAATATCCTAGTTGCGTGAAACTTCTTAGTATTATGTGATGTTACATAGCGAAAAAATTGTTATTGTTACTAGTAATTGCTGGTGATGTTCAAGTAATACCAAAGTGGCTATTATAGGCATTGTATTCATTATTATTAAACTTTGTGATATAATAGTTTTTAATATAGTACCTCTGGCCAGTGGATGCTCCTAGTTCGTCTGCCAAGTTGAGAAATTATTTCTAGTTGCTGCATCATTCAAGGTAACACTTCAACTATGTTGCAATGCTAACACGAGCAATTTATACTAGTGTAAGGCGTGCAAAAAAGAACGATGTCGGTCATCAACACAGCTGCATATAATCTGTAATGCTGTGGGCTTGGTTTCCTTTTTTTATTTCCTACTTTAAATCACTTATCTGAACATTTCGTGGTATTTGTGGATAAAATGGCTTAAAATATTGTTTCCTTTAGATTTCCTGCTGATTCCGACTGACCTCAAATCATTTTGGTAAGCTGGTGCATGTGAGATGATAGACTAAAACGTTTTTGAGTTCACTGTGTCTTTTGTGTAAGGATTGTGGGATGGAATTAGAATTCTGGGTGTTGCCAAAATCACAATATGATTGTGAGACACACATTTGTGGTGAAACCTTTTGTGGCGGCAGCCAAGCCAAGCCAAGCCGCCAGGCAGCGCCACCCTCCGCTGCTCTCCGGAACCTCCAGAGAACCCGAATAAAACCAGTTGATGTTTGGAATCCACACCGCGCGGTTGTGTCTGCTTCTCCCACGCGTACACGCGTCCCAACAGTGGTGACCCGGACGAGGCTTACCGCCTTTTTTTTTTTAAGCGATCGACGCCATGGAGACTCCCCCGACGCACCGGCCATCTCCGCCGTCGACATCAGGCTCCCGCCGTTTTGGACAGCGGACCCGCAGCTATGGTTCCTGCAGGTGGAGTCCCAATTCACCGGTCGTCGTATTGCCGCTGAGCTAACAAAGTACCACCACGTGGTCGCTAGCCTCCCACCGGCAATAGCGAGCGAAATACGCGATCTGCTGGTCGCTCCACCTGCTGGCCGGAGCAACCACTACCGATGCCGACGGCAGACTGCTTCGCGAGCTGTTCCTACAGCGACTTCCGGTCAACGTGCGCATGGTCCTCGCCTCGGCTGCCAACAAAAGCCTGTCTCAACTCGCCGAGCTCGCGGACTCGGTGCTGGCGGTCGCTCCGGCCGTCCGTCGCGGCGCTACAGCCAGACATCGCCGGCCGCGCGCCTACGACCGCACTGTATGAAATCCGGGAGCAGATATCCCGCCTCGCCGATACCGTCGCAGCGATGCAGGCCCGCAGCACTCCCGAGGAGCGCCAGCGCCCAGCAGCGCAACAGAGAATCTGCTGGTATCACAGGAAGCATGGCAACGCTGCTCGCAAATGCATTCCTCCTTGCGACTATGCGGGAAACGGGAGTGGCCGGCACTGAGGACGACCAGTGTCCCAGATGCCCCCCGAACGTCGTCCATCAGTGTTTTTCCTCACCGACCGCGACAGTGGCCTTCGATTCCTCGTGGACACCGGCGCTGAGGTGAGCGTGTTGCCGGTTGGGTCCACCGATCGCCGTGTCCCCAGTGCGTCCCCCCTTCAGGCGGTCAACAACACAACCATCGCCACCTACGGACATCGCCCGCTGCCACTCGATTTAGGCTTGAACAGAACGTTCCGGTGGATTTTCATCGTGGCAGCAGTGAAGTTCGCCATCTTGGGTGCGGACTTTCTTCGGCATTTCGGCCTTCTCGTCGACGTGCGCAACCGCCGCCTTCACGATCCCGTGTCGCAGGCAACTGTGCAAGGCAATCCCTCGCAACACCCTCCGCTGAGCCCCACTCTGCTCGGGCCGTCCGGTGCAGAACGTTTTACTCGCATTCTGCAGGATTTTCCCGAGTTGACGAGGCAGCCGCCAGCCAGCGCCGCGGCGAAGCACGAGGTACGCCACTACATCGCCACCAGCGGCCCACCCGTACACGCGCGGCCTCGCCGTTTGCCTCCAGAGAAGTTGAAGGTCGCACGACAAGAATTTGAACACATGATGGAGCTAGGGATCATCAGACCCTCGTCGAGCGCCTGGGCATCTCCACTCCATATGGTGCCAAAGTCAACGCCGGGAGACTGGCGACCATGCGGGGGACTACAGGGCGCTGAACCAGGTAACGACTCCAGACAGATACCCCGTACCGCACATACACAATGTCACGACGAGGCTTCACGGTGCCACTATCTTCTTGAAGATCGACCTGGTGCGGGCATACCATCAGATTCCCGTTGCCCCGGAGGACGTCCCGAAGACCGCCATCGCAACGACTTTCTGCCTTTTCGAATTCCTCCGAATGCCATTCGGACTCCGGAAACGCGGGTCAGACATTCCAGCGGTTCATGGACGGTGCTATACGCGGCCTCAACTTCTGCCACGCCTTTCTTGACGACTTGCTAGTCGCCAGCAGCACTCCCGGAAGAGCACGTGAATCATCTGCGCATCGTCTTCCAGCGCTTAGTGGAGCATGGCGTGGTCGTGAACATGGCCAAATGCGAGCTTGGTGTGCGACAGCTCTCGTTTCTTGGACACGTCATCTCCGCCTCAGGAGTTCTTCCTCAACCCAACAAGGTTGAAGCCGTGCAAGGATTTCCGCAGCGGACCGCCAAGCGCCAGCTTCGGGAATTTCTGGGTTTGGTAAACTTCTACCGCCGTTTCATTCCCCGCTGCGCCCAGATTCTTCAACCTCTCCACGACCTGCTGGCCACTTCACGGAATGGCTCAGACACCCTCTCCTGGTCTCAAGAAGCAAAAGAAGCCTTCTGCGAGGTCAAGGACGCTTTGGCAAACGCCGCATTGCTTGAATACCCCAGGTCCGGTGTCCCGCAGAGCGTAATGGTGGATGCCTCCGATCAGTGGCGTAGCCAGGGGGTGGCACACCGGGCACGTGCCCCCGCCCCCGAAATTTTTTTCGCCATGGCATACATAGCGGAAAATGGCCATTTCAAGGAGGTACCCCCTCCGAAATCAAGAAGGTGCCCCCCCCCCCCCCCCGAAAAATATTTCTGGCTACGCCCCTGCCTCCGATACAGCCGTTGGGGCTGTATTACAGCAGCTCGTTGGGGGGAGTCTGGCGCCCGATTTCCTTCTTTTCGAGGAAGCTAACGCCTACCGAGCGCCGCTACAGCACCTTCGGGAGAGAACTGCTGGCCGTGTACGCTGTCATTACGACATTTTCGCCATTTCCTGGAAGGTGTAGAGTTTTTCGTCCTCACCGACCACAAGCCGCTTACTTATGCATTGCGCTCGCTAAGCTCCGACAGTGGAACGCACACAGCACGTGAACGGCGCCAAATGTCCTATATATCAGAGTTCACGACTGATATCCGCCACGTCAAAGGCGGCGACAACGAGGTAGCGGACGCCCTCTCACGGAATCCTGTGAACGCCATCATGCCCACACTACAGATTGATTTTCCCGCTTTGTCAGCCGCTCAACGTGAAGATGACGAACTGAAACACCTGTTGATCGCGACCACTGCCCTGAATCTTGAGTGGAAAACCTGTTCCCGGATCCGAGGACAAGGTTTGCTGTGACACAAGCGTCAGTAGAACTCGCCCGTTCGTGCCCGCGAGCCTCCGTCGCCATGTATTCGAGTCCTTGCACAGACTGTCTCATCCGGAGATTAGAGCCACCCAAAGACTGGTGACGGCAAGATTTGTCTCGCCGGGCGTAAATCGGGACGTCCGACGCTGGGCACGTGAATGTGTAGCTTGCCAGCGCTCTAAGATACAACGCCATACCTCGACAGCACTGGGAACACTCCCCATTCCGGATTCTCGCTTTGATCATGTCCACCTGGACATCGTCGGCCCACTGCCACCCCTGCCACGGAAAGGCTTACCTGCTGACCTGTATCGACAGGTTCACCCGCTGGGCGGAGGCCATCCCTATCGCGGACATCACTGCCGAGACGGTTGTGAGTGCTTTCCTGTACCACTGGGTAGCCCGTTTCGGGGTGCCCTCCACGATAACAACAGACCGCGGCCGACAATTCGAATCAGCCCTTTTCACTGCCATCAGTCAGCTCATGGGCACCTCACGCATACGCACGACGGCGTACCACCCCATGAGCAACGGCATGGTGGAGCGCTTTCACCGCCAGCTGAAGGCTGCGCTCACGGCAACCGAGCAACACAACTGGGTGGAGGCCTTCCCACTAGTTCTTTTGGGTATAAGGTCCACCTTGAAAGAGGACATTGGCTGCAGCGCCGCTGAGCTGTTCTACGGCACGACACTCAGGCTGCCGGGAGAGCTCTTTTGCGCGCGGCTCAGAGGAGGCATCCATAGCTTGCAGCGACTATGCACTTCGCCTACGCAACGTCATGAGCAAACTGCGCGCGGTACCTCCACGGCCCCCAGGGTCACGTGCGGTGCACGTCGACCCACAGCTCACATCGTGCCCATATGTGTTTGTACGACACGACGCGGTTCGGCGACCTCTTCAGCCACCCTATGATGGGCCGTTTCAAGTCCTCCGCCGTGGCAACAAACAATTCACAATCAAGAGAAGCGGCCGTGAGGAGGTTGTGTCGTTAGACCGCATCGAGCCAGCACACATGTACCTTGACGACGCCGTGTTGCCTCCACTAAGGGAATCATCGCCAGGACCCCCCAGCTTCAATGCCAGCCCAAGTCCACGAGGTGCCCTCCCGGCTGACGCACAGCGGGCGGCTATCAAGAGCACCCACTCGCCTGGACCTTTAACTCCGTTCGGCAACTCACCAAGGGGGGTGAATACTGTGGCGGCAGCCAAGCCAAGCCAAGCTACAGGAACTCTAAGCCAAGCCGCCAGGCAGCGCCACCCTCCGCTGCTCTCCGGAACCTCCAGAGAACCCGAATAAAACCAGTTGATGTTTGGGATCCACACCGCGCGGTTGTGTCTGCTTCTCCCGCGCGTACACGCGTCCCAACACTTAATTTCGACTACTCATGGTCATGGGCGTCCGCAGGTGGTTGCAAGGGGGGCGGGGGGGGGCGCCCCTTGGAATTTCAGATATTTTTCAATGCAGTAGCAATAAGCTACACAACTTGGTTACAGTGATGTGATTGACCAACGCCATTTTGGCGCAGCTCCTGGAACAACAAAAATCTCCTTTTGGAGCAGCATACCAACCGTTTGGAGCAGTTACTTGCCGCACATTTTCGGACGCAAATATTCATCTCTACGCCGGAGCAGTTGCAACACATCTCAAACGACATCCATTTATGCACGAATGCGCGCATGTTCATTTGCAGTACTCCTAAAAATGAAATTAGGTCACTGCTCTTTACTTTTCTGCAGACATCCCCAAGTTTGTGAAGTCCAGTCAGCTCAAGCCACCTAACACTTCCCGGGAATTGGTATTTTTAATTGACTCTGGCTTTCCTTGATGCTTTATTACTATTCTGGATGCACAAGCATGAGGGAGTGGGAGTTCGTATTTACATTTGACAAGCTGTTTCACATGTACATGTACAGTTGCCGAGACCGAAAAGCGCAGCCGAGATACCCCGGCATACTGGGATACCATGCTTTCTCAGCAGAGTAACAATCAATATATCAGGCCCGTAGCCATGCTGGTGCCCTAGGGTCTCCCCCCCTCCCCCCACCCCCCGAAGTTCGCATGGAGGGGGGTGTGTTTCCGAGAAAAAAATAAAGAAAATAGCTGTTTTTCAAAGCCTACAACATGCCCCCCCCCCCAATAAAAAAATGGAGAATTCCTAGCTACGGGCCTGCACTGCAAAGTAGGTGGTATTGTTCATAAAGTCTGTCCATTGTATGGCCTTAAAACAGATACCCTGCATGAAATATTTTAGAAGTAAACTAGAACAACTAGCGCTACAATTTAAAAAAAGTTAAATAAACGGTCGGTTACATATGCACGTACTGAATTACTGTGTCTTATTACAGTCAGTCAAGTAAGACTGTCGTCCAAAAACATGTAGGTCATTATTACTATTTTCTGACTGTAACCCCAACCGTTAGAAGCTATTTTATAGAACTGATTAATGTTATCTCACAGTACGGTCTAGTAGTAATAGTTCGAGGCGTCGTCTCGTTTCTCGTCGAAAGAACGCGAAAACGACATCTTGGGGCATGCTTGGCGCAAATAATGAAATTTTTGCCAAGATGTAGCAGATTTCGCCTCTTGGCGCAGTGTGGCGCAATTGGCGCAGTTATCACATCACTGTGGTTAGCAAACTGAGGTCCTGGCCTTCAGTATTGCCATTCAATTTCTGACATTTCATGCCATCGACTATTCTTGCCTGTCATGTCACGGCAAGTGAAAGAAACGCTGCCAGGGCTGGATGCCCCCCCCCCACCCCTTGCGGATGCACCCCCTCGCAAAAAGTTCCGCGGACGCCCTTGCTCATGGTTCTAACATACCTAAATTTACGAGCATTGGGTGGGATGAAATTGATAGTTCGACTGCTGCTCTTTGGCTGTTACAAATTTTCCACCGTTAGCCATATATTTGCCGCTGTGCGGTTTGCCAAGCTAGCCTGCTAATTTTTGTTGTGCTGATAGATATCTGCTTAAAGAAAACATTTTGTACTTTACTGTGCCTTTTGTACGTGTGCAGGTTCCTGGACAAAGTATGTGGCCAGCATATCACAAATTTCTATGTATCATAAAGGTTACAAGTGTGCAGGTTTCTGGACAAAGTACGTAGTCATTTCCTTTTTCCGATGTTCGAAGTGGCCGGCATATCATCGGAAATTGCTATGTATAATAAAGGTTACTAGTATATGCAACAACATTTGTTGAAATTTTGCATTTACTTCTGGAAGTGCACTATGATGCATTACAGACAACACCACTAATGAAAATGAGTTGACGTTGAAAAGCTTATTGTCTCGAAGCAAAATGGATTATTGGAATGGTAGACAGCACTCTTTCAACAAATAGGGCACCAGTTGTGCTGGTTAGAAAAACTCCAGCAATTAATTTGATGTCATATTATGCAGGTGTCTCTACTTGTCACTCTCGAAGTGAACAACTAAATCCACTACTTGCAAAACGCTGGCATGATGCAACGAATTGACTAGGGAAAACGCTCAACAAGCTGGTTTGCACGAGAAATAAAATGTATAGAAAAGTTCTTAAAAAGATCTAGAAAAAAAGATTTTCCGGATTCTTGCAAGAAGTTTTCTGGACTTCTAATAATGGCGTTAAAATAAACGTCTAAAAACGTTCATCAAAAGATCTAGCAAGAAGTTTTTTAGAATTCTTACAAGCAGTTTTCTAGACGTCTAATAACGTGGCGTCAGCACAGCTACAGAAGGTTTTCAAGCTGCGAACGTCTAAATGACATCTTGTCAAAACTTCTAATATACTTTTGGACTATCCTTTTTAGATGTTTATTAGAAGTTTTCTAGCTTTTCTTGTGTTTCGTGGGATATAGCGCCATGCCCTCGTCGTGCATCGCCCTGAAGAGCTCCTTCCACTTGGCGAGCTTCCTGCCGCCATGCATATTTAGGACCCAGTTACTACATTGGTTGCCCTTTTTTGTGGATCTCGTCGTCTCCTCGATTGACATCTCCGCAACGACGGCTCTCGGGCAGTCGCACTCGTGAACTGTTACAGCTCGTCACTCCAGTTGGGATACACACAGGTCCCCTTGTCTCTGCGCTGGCGTAATTTGTTGGGAGTGCATTGTTTGCATATTCTGAGAGGCTGTTAACACAGTGTGTGTCCAGAAAGGTGCGTTGTCTCTCTTTGGCTTTGCCTGCATGTGCCGCGTTCACTTTCCCGGTTTGTTTCGCGTTGTCTGACTCGAAGGACGGGGAGGCCTGCGCTTCATCTGGTCGTTTCCCTGCAATCTGTAGCATCGCCTGTCCAAGAGCCGTCATAAGCGGTGCCAGGGGGGTGTGAGTACTTGCTTTTCTGCGACCGTCGTGTTGCAGGGCCACTAGACGCGCGTCTGTGAACGGGGGGTCGTCGCCGTAATGTTTCCGCCGTCACCTGCGTCTTCTTTGTTGACTTTGACGACCTTCGATAGTCCTTCTTCGACTGACCTAAGCCTTTCTCCCATGGCCATCGTTTTCTCGCGCTCTGTCGCCAACGCATTCTGCAGCTCTGCGATTATCGTCATGAGCCCACTCTGGACAGCCATCATTTTTTCCATTTTCTCTTTGAACTCGCATTGTCTACACTTGGTGTCAGCTTCTTCTGCTTTCTCATCCGCACAAACTTCCACCTTCCAACCTACCCCGCACCCTGAACACCTTACGGTCCTTTTTACCATGGCTTGATCAGTTCACCGATGTCCACGTGTTTGGAAATTCTCACATCAGATAACCCCTAGACACGGCGCACTAAATACACTACCCTAAGCCAAAAGGTACCACAAAAATCAATTAATACGCTGCACTTCAAAGTACATGTGCATTAACTTGGTCGGTCTGCGCGCATCATATCTATATGGCGCGCACATCTCAGCCACGTGGTGGCTAGGGAAAAAAACAAAACACGACTGACACAAAAAAGCAACACAAAGTAATAAACCCAATCAGCCTTTACGCTACCGCCTTAAGTACTCGTAAAGCGACAGCTAGAGGCAAGTTCAAATCATGCAAAAATACTTAGTTAACTGTCGCTGTCGTTCCGCAGCCCTCTGAAACCACGACCTTCTCCTAGCACTCCTCAAAGCCCATCAGCGGTGGATGGATGGATGGATGGTATGAGCGTCCCCTTTATAACGGGGCGGTAACATGTCTGCCACCAGGCTCGAAAAAAACTTTCTTTTTATGTTGCCCTAATGCCTTATCTACATTGATTAAATCTATGTTATTATAGCAAAGAAAAATACGAATTCACGGTCCATCTCTCTGCCTCTTAAGGCAGAATGACCTTATTTTTTCCCCATTCTTCATTTTTGTCCTTTATCTCTACTTTTCTGCCACCAATACTCTAACCGTCTCTTACTTATTTCTATCGCGGACGTGTTCAGCTTTCCATTGTTGTCCCTAAAACCCAAGGCTTCATGTAGACTCGTGCCCACACGTATATCTGGGTGGATAACGCCACATTCAATCAGTACATGTTCCATCGTTTCCTTAGTTCCCCCACAGCATGTACATTGTTCTTCTTCGTTACAGAATCTCGCTTTATAGCTACGCGTTCTAAGGCAACCCGACCTTGCTTCAAACAGTAACGCGCTTCCCCTTGAATTATCATAAAACCTCTCCCTCCTTATTTCGTTTTTTTCCCTTTCGGTAGTCACTGAGAGCCGGCTTCTTTTCCATCGCTGTCATCCAATAAGTCCTCTCCGCCTCTCTGACTTTTCGCTTAATGCTCATTGTTGCCATGTCGCCCACACTGCTAGCCGTATATTTACTGGTGAGCCTCCTAGTTCTTTTTCTCCACTGCGCGTCGACGCTTTTTCTATACAAATACCTGAAAACCTTCCCTGCCCATCTACTCTCCTTCATTTTCCTCAGGCTCTCTTCAAATCTAATTTTGCTCTGAGCAATCCCTCACTTCAAAACCTGTCCATCCCATATCACCCTTTACAGCCTCATTTGTCGTCTTCCCGTGAGCGCCCAACGCGAGGCGTCCCACAGTCCTTTGATTTACATCCATTCCTGATTGCACCTCTGACTTCATGCACACCACTGAGTTCCCAAATGTAAGCCCCGGAACCATCACACCCTTCCACAGCCCTCGAAGCACCTCGTACCTATTGTATCCCCATAACAGAGCAGTGCCAGCAGCCGTGCACGCTACATGCGCTCATGCTCCTTCTTTATGCTGCAGGCAACAAGCAAGCTGTAATCGTCAGACAGGTGACATCGATGACCAACAACTATCGGATTTGACGTGGCATCGTGGTTCCCTGCAAGCCGAGACGGTCCACCGCGTGTTCCGTCCCTGCGCGTGGGAAACGCCCCCCGTCGGTCCTATATAAAGAACGTCAACCCGACCAGCTTCAACAGAGCAGTGCCAGCAGCCGTGCACGCTTCATGCGCTCATGCTCCTTCTTTATGCTGCAGGCAACAAGCAAGCTGTAATCGTCAGACAGGTGACATCGATGACCAACAACTATCGGATTTGACGTGGCATCGTGGTTCCCTGCAAGCCGAGACGGTCCACCACGTGTTCTGTCCCTGCGCGTGAGAAACGCCCCCCGTCGGTCCTATATAAAGAACGTCAACCCGACCAGCTTCAACAGAGCAGTGCCAGCAGCCGTGCACGCTTCATGCGCTCATGCTCCTTCTTTATGCTGCAGGCAACAAGCAAGCTGTAATCGTCAGACAGGTGACATCGATGACCAAGCAACTATCGGATTTGACGTGGCATCGTGGTTCCCTGCAAGCCGAGACGGTCCACCACGTGTTCTGTCCCTGCGCGTGAGAAACGCCCCCCGTCGGTCCTATATAAAGAACGTCAACCCGACCAGCTTCAACAGAGCAGTG
Source organism: Rhipicephalus appendiculatus (assembly GCA_030522465.1). Classification (NCBI taxonomy): domain Eukaryota; kingdom Metazoa; phylum Arthropoda; class Arachnida; order Ixodida; family Ixodidae; genus Rhipicephalus; species Rhipicephalus appendiculatus. The sequence goes on along the minus strand of JALIZH010031160.1, from coordinate 6,997 downwards.
CCAGCAGCCGTGCACGCTTCATGCGCTCATGCTCCTTCTTTATGCTGCAGGCAACAAGCAAGCTGTAATCGTCAGACAGGTGACATCGATGACCAACAACTATCGGATTTGACGTGGCATCGTGGTTCCCTGCAAGCCGAGACGGTCCACCGCGTGTTCTGTCCCTGCGCGTGAGAAACGCCCCCCGTCGGTCCTATATAAAGAACGTCAACCCGACCAGCTTCAACAGAGCAGTGCCAGCAGCCGTGCACGCTTCATGCGCTCATGCTCCTCTTTTATGCTGCAGGCAACAAGCAAGCTGTAATCGTCAGACAGGTGACATCGATGACCAACAACTATCGGATTTGACGTGGCATCGTGGTTCCCTGCAAGCCGAGACGGTCCACCACGTGTTCTATCCCTACGCGTGAGAAACGCCCCCCCGTCGGTCCTATATAAAGAACGTCAACCCGACCAGCATCAACAGAGCAGTGCCAGCAGCCGTGCACGCTTCATGCGCTCATGCTCCTTCTTTATGCTGCAGGCAACAAGCAAGCTGTAATCGTCAGACAGGTGACATCGATGACCAACAACTATCGGATTTGACGTGGCATCGTGGTTCCCTGCAAGCCGAGACGGTCCACCCGTGTTCTGTCGCTGCGCGTGAGAAACGCCCCCCGTCGGTCCTATATAAAGAACGTCAACCCGACCAGCTTCAACAGAGCAGTGCCAGCAGCCGTGCACGCTACATGCGCTCATGCTCCTTCTTTATGCTGCAGGCAACAAGCAAGCTGTAATCGTCAGACAGGTGACATCGATGACCAACAACTATCGGATTTGACGTGGCATCGTGGTTCCCTGCAAGCCGAGACGGTCCACCGCGTGTTCCGTCCCTGCGCGTGGGAAACGCCCCCCGTCGGTCCTATATAAAGAACGTCAACCCGACCAGCTTCAACAGAGCAGTGCCAGCAGCCGTGCACGCTTCATGCGCTCATGCTCCTTCTTTATGCTGCAGGCAACAAGCAAGCTGTAATCGTCAGACAGGTGACATCGATGACCAACAACTATCGGATTTGACGTGGCATCGTGGTTCCCTGCAAGCCGAGACGGTCCACCACGTGTTCTGTCCCTGCGCGTGAGAAACGCCCCCCGTCGGTCCTATATAAAGAACGTCAACCCGACCAGCTTCAACAGAGCAGTGCCAGCAGCCGTGCACGCTTCATGCGCTCATGCTCCTTCTTTATGCTGCAGGCAACAAGCAAGCTGTAATCGTCAGACAGGTGACATCGATGACCAACAACTATCGGATTTGACGTGGCATCGTGGTTCCCTGCAAGCCGAGACGGTCCACCACGTGTTCTGTCCCTGCGCGTGAGAAACGCCCCCCGTCGGTCCTATATAAAGAACGTCAACCCGACCAGCTTCAACAGAGCAGTGCCAGCAGCCGTGCACGCTTCATGCGCTCATGCTCCTTCTTTATGCTGCAGGCAACAAGCAAGCTGTAATCGTCAGACAGGTGACATCGATGACCAACAACTATCGGATTTGACGTGGCATCGTGGTTCCCTGCAAGCCGAGACGGTCCACCGCGTGTTCTGTCCCTGCGCGTGAGAAACGCCCCCCGTCGGTCCTATATAAAGAACGTCAACCCGACCAGCTTCAACAGAGCAGTGCCAGCAGCCGTGCACGCTTCATGCGCTCATGCTCCTTCTTTATGCTGCAGGCAACAAGCAAGCTGTAATCGTCAGACAGGTGACATCGATGACCAACAACTATCGGATTTGACGTGGCATCGTGGTTCCCTGCAAGCCGAGACGGTCCACCACGTGTTCTATCCCTACGCGTGAGAAACGCCCCCCGTCGGTCCTATATAAAGAACGTCAACCCGACCAGCTTCACAGAGCAGTGCCAGCAGCCGTCCACGCTTACATGCGCTCATGCTCCTTCTTTATGCTGCAGGCAACAAGCAAGCTGTAATCGTCAGACAGGTGACATCGATGACCAACAACTATCGGATTTGACGTGGCATCGTGGTTCCCTGCAAGCCGAGACGGTCCACCACGTGTTCTGTCCCTGCGCGTGAGAAACGCCCCCCGTCGGTCCTATATAAAGAACGTCAACCCGACCAGCCTTCAACAGAGCAGTGCCAGCAGCCGCGCACGCTTCATGCGCTCATGCTCCTTCTTTATGCTGCAGGCAACAAGCAAGCTGTAATCGTCAGACAGGTGACATCGATGACCAACAACTATCGGATTTGACGTGGCATCGTGGTTCCCCTGCAAGCCGAGACGGTCCACCACGTGTTCTATCCCTACGCGTGAGAAACGCCCCCCGTCGGTCCTATATAAAGAACGTCAACCCGACCAGCTTCAACAGAGCAGTGCCAGCAGCCGTGCACGCTTCATGCGCTCATGCTCCTTCTTTATGCTGCAGGCAACAAGCAAGCTGTAATCGTCAGACAGGTGACATCGATGACCAACAACTATCGGATTTGACGTGGCATCGTGGTTCCCTGCAAGCCGAGACGGTCCACCACGTGTTCTATCCCTACGCGTGAGAAACGCCCCCCGTCGGTCCTATATAAAGAACGTCAACCCGACCAGCTTCAACAGAGCAGTGCCAGCAGCCGTGCACGCTTCATGCGCTCATGCTCCTTCTTTATGCTGCAGGCAACAAGCAAGCTGTAATCGTCAGACAGGTGACATCGATGACCAACAACTATCGGATTTGACGTGGCATCGTGGTTCCCTGCAAGCCGAGACGGTCCACCACGTGTTCTGTCCCTGCGCGTGAGAAACGCCCCCCGTCGGTCCTATATAAAGAACGTCAACCCGACCAGCTTCAACAGAGCAGTGCCAGCAGCCGTGCACGCTTCATGCGCTCATGCTCCTTCTTTATGCTGCAGGCAACAAGCAAGCTGTAATCGTCAGACAGGTGACATCGATGACCAACAACTATCGGATTTGACGTGGCATCGTGGTTCCCTGCAAGCCGAGACGGTCCACCACGTGTTCTGTCCCTGCGCGTGAGAAACGCCCCCCGTCGGTCCTATATAAAGAACGTCAACCCGACCAGCTTCAACAGAGCAGTGCCAGCAGCCGTGCACGCTTCATGCGCTCATGCTCCTTCTTTATGCTGCAGGCAACAAGCAAGCTGTAATCGTCAGACAGGTGACATCGATGACCAACAACTATCGGATTTGACGTGGCATCGTGGTTCCCTGCAAGCCGACGGTCCACCGCGTGTTCTGTCCCTGCGCGTGGGAAACGCCCCCCGTCGGTCCTATATAAAGAACGTCAACCCGACCAGCTTCAACAGAGCAGTGCCAGCAGCCGTGCACGCTTCATGCGCTCATGCTCCTTCTTTATGCTGCAGGCAACAAGCAAGCTGTAATCGTCAGACAGGTGACATCGATGACCAACAACTATCGGATTTGACGTGGCATCGTGGTTCCCTGCAAGCCGAGACGGTCCACCGCGTGTTCCTGTCCCTGCGCGTGAGAAACGCCCCCCGTCGGTCCTATATAAAGAACGTCAACCCGACCAGCTTCAACAGAGCAGTGCCAGCAGCCGTGCACGCTTCATGCGCTCATGCTCCTTCTTTATGCTGCAGGCAACAAGCAAGCTGTAATCGTCAGACAGGTGACATCGATGACCAACAACTATCGGAATTTGACGTGGCATCGTGGTTCCCTGCAAGCCGAGACGGTCCACCGCGTGTTCCGTTCCTGCGCGTGGGAAACGCCCCCCGTCGGTCCTATATAAAGAACGTCAACCCGACCAGCTTCACAGAGCAGTGCCAGCAGCCGTGCACGCTTCATGCGCTCATGCTCCTTCTTTATGCTGCAGGCAACAAGCAAGCTGTAATCGTCAGACAGGTGACATCGATGACCAACAACTATCGGATTTGACGTGGCATCGTGGTTCCCTGCAAGCCGAGACGGTCCACCGCGTGTTCTGTCCCTGCGCGTGAGAAACGCCCCCCGTCGGTCCTATATAAAGAACGTCAACCCGACCAGCTTCAACAGAGCAGTGCCAGCAGCCGTGCACGCTTCATGCGCTCATGCTCCTTCTTTATGCTGCAGGCAACAAGCAAGCTGTAATCGTCAGACAGGTGACATCGATGACCAACAACTATCGGATTTGACGTGGCATCGTGGTTCCCTGCAAGCCGAGACGGTCCACCACGTGTTCTGTCCCTGCGCGTGAGAAACGCCCCCCGTCGGTCCTATATAAAGAACGTCAACCCGACCAGCTTCAACAGAGCAGTGCCAGCAGCCGTGCACGCTTCATGCGCTCATGCTCCTTCTTTATGCTGCAGGCAACAAGCAAGCTGTAATCGTCAGACAGGTGACATCGATGACCAACAACTATCGGATTTGACGTGGCATCGTGGTTCCCTGCAAGCCGAGACGGTCCACCACGTGTTCTATCCCTACGCGTGAGAAACGCCCCCCGTCGGTCCTATATAAAGAACGTCAACCCGACCAGCTTCAACAGAGCAGTGCCAGCAGCCGTGCACGCTTCATGCGCTCATGCTCCTTCTTTATGCTGCAGGCAACAAGCAAGCTGTAATCGTCAGACAGGTGACATCGATGACCAACAACTATCGGATTTGACGTGGCATCGTGGTTCCCTGCAAGCCGAGACGGTCCACCACGTGTTCTGTCCCTGCGCGTGAGAAACGCCCCCCGTCGGTCCTATATAAAGAACGTCAACCCGACCAGCTTCAACAGAGCAGTGCCAGCAGCCGTGCACGCTTCATGCGCTCATGCTCCTTCTTTATGCTGCAGGCAACAAGCAAGCTGTAATCGTCAGACAGGTGACATCGATGACCAACAACTATCGGATTTGACGTGGCATCGTGGTTCCCTGCAAGCCGAGACGGTCCACCACGTGTTCTGTCCCTGCGCGTGAGAAACGCCCCCCGTCGGTCCTATATAAAGAACGTCAACCCGACCAGCTTCAACAGAGCAGTGCCAGCAGCCGTGCACGCTTCATGCGCTCATGCTCCTTCTTTATGCTGCAGGCAACAAGCAAGCTGTAATCGTCAGACAGGTGACATCGATGACCAACAACTATCGGATTTGACGTGGCATCGTGGTTCCCTGCAAGCCGAGACGGTCCACCACGTGTTCTGTCCCTGCGCGTGAGAAACGCCCCCCGTCGGTCCTATATAAAGAACGTCAACCCGACCAGCTTCAACAGAGCAGTGCCAGCAGCCGTGCACGCTTCATGCGCTCATGCTCCTTCTTTATGCTGCAGGCAACAAGCAAGCTGTAATCGTCAGACAGGTGACATCGATGACCAACAACTATCGGATTTGACGTGGCATCGTGGTTCCCTGCAAGCCGGGAGCAGTCCACCACGTGTTCTATCCCTACGCATTGAGCACCCCCGTCGGTCCTAAAGAACGTCAACCCGACCAGCTTCAACAGAGCTGTGCCAGCAGCAGCCGTCCACGCTTACATGCGCTCATGCTCCTTCTTTATGCTGCAGGCAACAAGCAAACTGTAATCGTCAGACAGGTGACATCGATGACCAACAACTATCGGATTTGACGTGGCATCGTGGTTCCCTGCGCCGAGACGGTCCACCGCGTGTTCTGTCCCTGCGCGTGAGAAACGCCCCCGTCGGTCCTATATAAAGAACGTCAACCCGACCAGCTTCAACAGAGCAGTGCCAGCAGCCGTGCACGCTTCATGCGCTCATGCTCCTTCTTTATGCTGCAGGCAACAAGCAAGCTGTAATCGTCAGACAGGTGACATCGATGACCAACAACTATCGGATTTGACGTGGCATCGTGGTTCCCTGCAAGCCGAGACGGTCCACCACGTGTTCTATCCCTACGCGTGAGAAACGCCCCCCGTCGGTCCTATATAAAGAACGTCAACCCGACCAGCTTCAACAGAGCAGTGCCAGCAGCCGTCCACGCTTACATGCGCTCATGCTCCTTCTTTATGCTGCAGGCAACAAGCAAGCTGTAATCGTCAGACAGGTGACATCGATGACCAACAACTATCCCGGATTTGACGTGGCATCGTGGTTCCCTGCAAGCCGAGACGGTCCACCACGTGTTCTGTCCCTGCGCGTGAGAAACGCCCCCCCGTCGGTCCTATATAAAGAACGTCAACCCGACCAGCCTTCAACAGAGCAGTGCCAGCAGCCGTGCACGCTTCATGCGCTCATGCTCCTTCTTTATGCTGCAGGCAACAAGCAAGCTGTAATCGTCAGACAGGTGACATCGATGACCAACAACTATCGGATTTGACGTGGCATCGTGGTTCCCTGCAAGCCGAGACGGTCCACCACGTGTTCTATCCCTACGCGTGAGAAACGCCCCCCGTCGGTCCTATATAAAGAACGTCAACCCGACCAGCTTCAACAGAGCAGTGCCAGCAGCCGTGCACGCTTCATGCGCTCATGCTCCTTCTTTATGCTGCAGGCAACAAGCAAGCTGTAATCGTCAGACAGGTGACATCGATGACCAACAACTATCGGATTTGACGTGGCATCGTGGTTCCCTGCAAGCCGAGACGGTCCACCACGTGTTCTATCCCTACGCGTGAGAAACGCCCCCTCGTCGGTCCTATATAAAGAACGTCAACCCGACCAGCTTCAACAGAGCAGTGCCAGCAGCCGTGCACGCTTCATGCGCTCATGCTCCTTCTTTATGCTGCAGGCAACAAGCAAGCTGTAATCGTCAGACAGGTGACATCGATGACCAACAACTATCGGATTTGACGTGGCATCGTGGTTCCCTGCAAGCCGAGACGGTCCACCACGTGTTCTGTCCCTGCGCGTGAGAAACGCCCCCCGTCGGTCCTATATAAAGAACGTCAACCCGACCAGCTTCAACAGAGCAGTGCCAGCAGCCGTGCACGCTTCATGCGCTCATGCTCCTTCTTTATGCTGCAGGCAACAAGCAAGCTGTAATCGTCAGACAGGTGACATCGATGACCAACAACTATCGGATTTGACGTGGCATCGTGGTTCCCTGCAAGCCGAGACGGTCCACC
>JALIZH010031159.1:0-19917 GCA_030522465.1 Rhipicephalus appendiculatus | reverse complement strand
ATGTAGTTGTGCTCAAGGCGATCGAATGCCTTTTCTTGATCAAGGGAAACCAAGAGTCCGCGTGCCGATCTCGCTATTGTGTACGCAATGATGTCACGCGTAACGAAGGAGAGTCTATGAATTTCTCTTCCAGGGATCGAGCACGCCTGATGATGTCCAATTAAGGAAGGCATCAGGCTTCTCAAGTGCCTAGTGACAACTGCTGCAAAGGTTTTTGTAATCGACGTTCAGAAGCGTAATTGGTCTCCATTCCTCCGGGCGAACTGACGATGGGTCATGTTTTGGTATTAACACAATACGACCATCGTGAAAGCTATCCGGGAAATCAAAGTTCTCAAAGCAGCGGCAAATAACAGAGGTGAAAGTGGCGCCAATGTCATCCCAAAACGTCAAATAAAACTCAACGGGCAACCCGTCCGGCCCGGGAGCTGAACCGCGCTTCATAGAAGACAATGCCTCTTTCACCTCATCAGCGGATGGACTTGCACAAAGTCGTGCAGCCACGTCTGGTGGAACCTGAGGCAGACCACTAAGCATTGTTAATGTCTCGGTGGTACCGTGCTGCGTTGACATGGTCGTACGAGCCATGTTTTCGAAATGACTTAGGAAGAGCGATCGATCACGCGCAGGTGGCGACGCAACAGGGAGGGCTCTAGCGGCTTGGGTACTCAACGGACTCGACTGTCTGAGAACCGAGCTTCTCGCAAAGCGCAGAACCTTGGGGTGAGCACATGGACTGCGTCTGCAACGCCAAGCAGCCGCCGACAATGACGACGCTGCAATAAGGCGTTGGAAACGTCCCCGTAGATCTCGCTGCCATGCACGCATCAGAGGAGTCAGTCGATCGACCCGGAGAGCAATGCGTAGCTTTGTGGCAGTGTCTGCTAGTTCTTCAGACATACGCCGTCTCAAAGCACGCCCTTCAACTGAGCAGTGTAGACGCCACTGTACCTTGAGCGCGTCCCACGATTCTGGACCGGATCCGAAAAGGGAGGCGCGCAAGACTCTAGACAAACTGAAGCGCAAACGCGTGTCATGCAGAACGCGAATGTCAAGACGCCATGGCCTCACTGACGAAGAAAAAGGAAAGCAAGCCTCGAGCGCTACTGGACGATGATCAGTTACATAGACAGGGGATGATGGCAATGGGAACACACAGCATCGCGACACATAAGAAGCTAAGGCACTAGGCACGTAGAAGCGATCCAACCTGCTAGACGATGAGCCACGCCGCCAAGTCCAGGCATATTGTGATCCATTCATTAGCCTGTACGCATCCAATAGAGAGAAATGCTGGACAAGGCGGCGCAGCTCGCGCGCGTTCCAATCAGGTCGATCCCATCCCGGGCCCTGCACGTCAGCTCGCGTATCTAACACACAGTTAAAATCTCCAGTGAGTATTACATGCCGACCGTCAAGAAAATACACGTCCAGGTCACGGAAAAAATCATTAGATTTGGCTGCTTGGATTGGCCCATAAATACACAGAATGCGTAGTCTGAATGACGATATGACACAGTCAAAAACCAGCACCCGACCTAGCCCATCATAGAAAACGTGGTGATCTCGTAAAAGAGTTCGGTTAAAAATAATAATTCCAACACCACTGAAGCGCGATGTCGCGAAAGAAAAGTAACAGTCTAAGTTGAATGCGCGCTTAAATGCACGAACGTGGCCAATGGTAAAAAAAATGCCCCCACCTCCCCGAAGGGAATCGTGAGGAAATGCGAATGCATTTCGCGCGTGCTTCACTCCAATTATATATGGTGGTTGTGGTTCGAAGAAGGAAAAAGGCGCCTAATTTCTGCAGCCCGGTCGGGAGCACTGCGCAGAGCCTTTTTTTTTTCTTTTTCTTGTTTTTTTTAATTTTTTTATTTATTTTTTAAATTTTTTTTCATATATAGCTCCGCCGAGCTCCGCCGCAGTCCGCTTTTAGTTAACGCGCACGCTGCGAATTTTTATTGTTCAACAACGCACAGGAGAAACCTCCCACCGGCACCACCTTGGAGGTCAAGATTCATTGCCATATATACGGGGTGGCCAGTGAACGGTTGTGCAGCGCGAGCAGTCGGTTTTTTCAACCAAGAAACTCGCTAGCAGACGCTGCCTGTGTCGGCGTCGCGAGGCGAGAGAGGGAGAGGGGGGAGCGTAGGAGAGGAGAGAGAGAGGGGGGGGGGGGGGGCGCATGCGCAGTGGGAGTGTGAACGCTGCGGGCAGAGATGCCTAGAGAAGAGAGGGGGGAGCGTAGGAGAGGAGAAGAGAGGTGGGACGCGCATGCGCAGTGGGGAGTGTGGACGGCGCGGGCAGGGATGCCTAGAGGAGAGGGGGGGGGAGCGTAGCAGGGGGAGAGAGGAGGGGAGGCGCATGCGCAGTGAGGGTGCGGTTGCCGTGGGGAGGGATGCCTAGAGGAGGGAGAGAGGAGGTTTTTTATTTTTTTTTTGAAAGGGTTTGCGCATGCGCAGTAAGGGTGGTCACGCCGCACACCACCACCACCGGATTAAGCTTCGCCATAAGATGCTTCACATCTAACACCTGCCGGCGCGCACACCTCCTCAACCTATCCTCCTGCTCCTCCTCCGCGGACAACGCCAACGCCAACGCCGGATGCCTGACATAGCCCGACTATGAAATGCATTCACATTTAAAAGAAAGCCCCCACCTCCCCGAAGGGAATCGTGAGGAAATGCGAATGCATTTCGCGCGCGCTTCACTCCATTTATATATGGTGGTTGTGGTTTGAAGAAGGAAAAGGCGCCTAATTTCTGCAGCCCGGTCGGGAGCACGGCGCAGCGCCTTTTTTTTTGCTTTTTCTTGTTTTTTTAATTTTTTTTATTTATTTTTTTAATTTTTTTTTTCATATATAGCTCCGCCGAGCTCCGCCGCAGACCACTTTTAGTTAACGCGCACGCTGCGAATTTTTATTGTTCAACAACGCACAGGAGAAATTTCCCACCGGCACCACCTTGGAGGTCAAGATTCATTGCCATATATACGGGGTGGCCAGTGAACGGTTGTGCAGCGCGAGCAGTCGGTTTTTTCAACCAAGAAACTCGCTAGCAGACGCTGCCTGTGTCGGCGTCGCCAGGCGAGAGAGGGAGAGGGGGGGGAGCGTAGGAGAGGAGAGAGAGGTGGGGTGCGCATGCGCAGTGGGGGGGGAGTGTGGACGCTGCGGGCAGAGGTGCCTAGAGAAGAGAGGGGGGAGCGTAGGAGAGAAGAAGAGAGGTGGGACGCGCATGCGCAGTGGGGAGTGTGGACGGCACGGGCAGGGATGCCTAGAGGAGAGAGGGGGGGAGCGTAGCAGGGGAGAGAGGAGGGGAGGCGCATGCGCAGTGAGGGTGTGGTTGCCGCGGGGAGGGATGCCTAGGGGGAGAGAGAGAGGGAGAGAGGAGGTTTTTTATCTTTATTTTTTTTTGAAAGGGTTTGCGCATGCGCAGTAAGGGCGGTCACGCCGTACACCACCACCACCGGATTAAGCTTCGCCATAAGATGCTTCACATCTAACACCTGCCGGCGCGCACACCTCCTCAACCTATCCTCCTCCTCCTCCTCCGCGGACAACGCCAACGCCAACGCCGGATGCCTGACATAGCCCGACTATGAAATGCATTCGCATTTAAAAAATTTGTTTCTTGTAAACACAGAATATCACAATTTTCTGTACGAGCAACACTGATAACTTCGGCTTGTTTCACAGGGTTACGGAATGTTCAAAGAAATAATTTTTAGGGTATCGGTCATATTTAAGTATAAGGAGTGACCTTACTGACCTGGTCGTGTTATTTTCGGCACCCCGGGGTCCGGGGGACATGCAGTGCACACGTTACACAGCACATTTCGACCCTCTAGAAGAAGGCCGAGGTTTCTTCGGCTGCTGGGACTCGGAGCGGCTATCCTGGGTGCCGTCCGAGCTGCTGCCAGCCGTGTGCGCACGCTTAACGTCTCGCGGGGCAAGCATCTCCACGTCGCATTCGTCTAAGCTAGATGAGAGCTCGATGCTACTGTCCACTCCAAGGCTGAAGCTGCTTTCGGACGATTCGGGTAGCGGTAGGGGCTGCTGGGTCAACGTTCTCTCCACCAACAACCTTGACCGCTGGCTGCTTGTCGAGACGAGTCAGTAAAGTGTTCCCATGGCGTCTCGCAACTTGTTCAAGGAAGTCTCGAGCCCGGCTTTCCGAAGGAACCGATGTGTTTGGCTCATTCGGTTCAAATGCCGCACCTGACGAAACGCCAGCGTCCGTACACTTCAAAGCGTCGGAGACTATGACACATTCGGCCGCTGCAGTAAGGGTGCGGTCGACGCGACGGTCTCACTATGCGTGTGCTTCTCGGCAGGAGACGCAGGCAAACATGACACGTTGTGTTTGCCTGGAATGGGTGCCACGTCAACCATGGTGTCTTCTTTTCTTGTCGGCGAGGCTGGAAGACATGGTGCGCTGGGATTGGCCAACCTGAGCTCTTCGTTTTCTTTTAACGTAACTTCCGGTGGTGACTTCTGGAACGTTTCATCTGCAGCGCCGTTTTCTCGCTCAGGTGTTACCGCAGGTGACACGGTCGGTAAAGGAGGAAAGGTCCCCGCAGCAGCGTCCGAATATGAACGAGGCACTGGGCAGACGGTAGTGGGGTGACCATCTCCACAACGTCGGCAGGGGCGGTCGCAACCTTCGCTTGCGTGTCCATGAACCCCACAGCGACCACAGAACGGTGCTGTGCATTGCGCACGATAATGGCCACTGGAGCCACACCGACGGCAAACACGTTGCAGACCGCGGTAGTCGAAGGTCACTCGATGACCAGAAACTCGGAGGTAGTTGGGGACGGGATTCGTGGTGCTCATTTCCATCCGGACAAAGCGTGTGCCTGTGAGGACTCCACGTCGTGCGTTCATGAAGCCCGCGTTCACAGATAGCACCCTGCCGTATGGGGACAGAGCCTGGACGAGGACTTTGTAAAGCCGCGTTCAGACTGCAGTCGCATCTATCATGTGTCGTATCGCGTAACAACTGCATCGCTCGTTTGCGTCGGTAGCGACCACGGACGTTCACATTGAGCTTTTCGGTACGATACGTTTTTTACGACGCGCCAATCACCACTCTGAATGTGCGTTGCGGCCTCGCTACAATTGTTACTACCTAGCAAGGGTCGCGTATTTGGCCGTTTGGCCATGGCTAGGCTGGTTGGGCTAAAGGGGAGACGCAGGTCGCGTCTGCCCTCTAGGCCGGCAAACCAACTGCACGGACGCGCTACTGCATGGCTTTCAAGACGCGCATGAAGACGCGGAATCTGGGGAGGCCGGAAGCCCCGCGAACGGAGAGTGAAAACCCAAACTGCATCGCTCATTGGTCGTACGTAACGGTCGCATCAGTAATTGTCATAAAAGTCGCGGGCCCGGCAACATTTACGTCTCTTACGTTACGTACTTTACGCTAAATCCAACAACGTCTGAACATGCTGATTACGTTGCTTGCGCTTACGCTTACGATCCTTACCGAGGATGCGTACGTTGCGCACGTAGTCTGAACACGGCTTTAGGGACGAAGGACGGCAGGAATAGGCAGGCGACGTTAGTTACCTGCGGGCCAACAGGAACGACTGGAATATGCTCGCCACCGATGGTCAGGTAGCCAGCGTCGACGATGAGAGTCATGGAAGCCATGCTCTTGACGGTGACTTGGAAGTTCATGCCTCCCATATGTTGAACACATTGTACCTCTGAGAGGCCAACTATTGAGGCCGTCGCGTCGACGACGGTCTCCGGACTAATCCTTACCATGATGCACTGCCGTTGGAGCCAATTATCGATCGGAAAGCACACCAGTGCCACAGTGACCGACCACCAAATATGCTTTGGAACTGTTCAAAGCTTACATCGATTTTTCTCAAAGCTTTTCAGTCGCTGAAACTAGTGAATGAGAGAAATTGTGAAAAGCCATCAACAGCTTCGAACTTTAAGCTTCCCACTATTCTTACGCTTCCCACATTCTTACGCTGAACATCTGCTGCATGCCGAAGATTTCAAGTTCCCAACACGGAGTCAACAGCTGAGGGCACGTTGGTCACCACTAAGTAGGATTTAACAAAAAATCACAGCATATCCACGGAGTGAATGATGATGAGTGGGCGAAGCCGCGGAGGTTCGTCGGTAAACCGGTAATTTTCCGCGAATTCTGCGCAGTACATCATTAGACGTGAGATCGGGCGCGTTTATACTAAAGGGTCGATGAGAGTCATGGCGACTTGCAGCTCACTTTAATTTTACATGTACGCTGTGAATTTTTTTATTGTTTAATCACGCACAGGAGACATCTCACACAGGCGCTACCTTGGAGCTCGAAATCCAGTGCCTATATATACGCGGTGGTCAGTGAACGGTTGCGCAGCGCGAGCAGTCGGTTTTTTCAATCAAGACGCTGCCTCGCGACGCTGCCTGCGTCGGCGACGCGAGGCAAGATAGGGGGGGGGGACCGTAGGAGAGGAAAAAGAGGGGGGAAGCGTAGGAGAGAGAGGGCGATACATATCACGTACTGTCGCAGCGCATTGTCTTATTATAACAGCGCCATTTATCATCTTTAATCATCAACGTATACGAAAAACCACTGACGCCATCTAGTATATCGTCACCCAACTGCAGTTTGCATGCATCTCTATGGGACAGCGCCATCTATTGTATGCTACGGGAGACGCTACTGGCTACTCAGGATGCGTCGACAACCGAGAACCGCCCAGGTGATGCCATAAGGAGCTTCGCCCCTAAAATGGCTAAAGACAACATTGTGCATTGATAATCACGCCAAGAGACAGCCATCTGGCAAGATGATTGGCAAAAGAAAACGTTAGCCCTTAGCGAAATAAGATCAATGTTAACCTCGCACACCATATACATTTTTACGGGGCTACTTTTGTTGGCCAAAGTTAAGAGCGTTGGTTGCTACCGTGTGCTCGCTCTACTCACTCAACGCATGAGTGCAGACGCTACAGGGACGCTGAGCAGACGACGCGGCGCGGATGAATACTTCTTGACGTGTTTTCGCTGTAGCTTCTACAGGTCTGCAACCAGCTTGTGAGATGGTCATGCAATGACACAGCAAAACCTAAGGTGCTGGAAAATGCGCGGTGTAATGCACACATCTTGCAATCCCACGAGGGGGTGCTGAAAATTCTCTGGCCTTGTATAAAGATGGGTTGTCACAGCTTTGAAATTAAACAGTTGCAACTAATCCCTCCTCTAACAGATGCCCTTTCTACATTGTTGATTCATGACTTCTAGTGCATACAAAAAAGTGTGATAGGTCGTCAAACTTCCTTTCAGCGGCCTGTCTGACGTCAACGATGTCGTCAGAATTATGCCCCTTCAAGTTTTTCTTCGAATTAGAGAACAATTGGTAGTCGGAAGGAGCCAGGTCAAGTGAACAGGAGCGATAGTGGCCCATAGGAAAACCCAGTGTCTTCAATTTAGCGGCAATGATGTTGGACGTGTGTGAATCTTCATTGCTCACTGTTCAAACATTTCGGCACCCACTCTGCTGAAAGCTTGCGCATGTGTAGGATATTGGGGCCGATGGTACCAACACGTTCCCGGCAGATTTGCAGAAACTAGGCTGTCTTTTTGGCAGATACTCGCCGATCAGCAAGAATGAGCTCGTAGACAGCACAGTTTTTTACCAGATCCCTTGAAGTATAACGGTCATTGCCGTGCTCATAATCGATGGTGAACTGTCATACCTTGAAACGATAGTCAGCCTTTGAGTTTATCACAGGAAGGAGGCTTCTCCCAGTGCTTCTGGCATTACTGTTCTTTGTAGATTTTTACGTGATAAAACAAAAACTTCATGACTCCCGGTAACTTCCCCTAAAGAGTCGTTCCGTGCAGCCGCCTTAGGGGTTCTGCAATGTCATTGCCTGCAAAAAGAAATGCTTTTGAAGGCAAGTTTTGACCTCGTTATCACTTCCAGGTCCTGCTCCAGAATCTGCACCAACATTATGAAGAAGATCGCCTCGGCTGCCCCAGTACCTCATTTAAAAACTACGCCTGCTTCATCAGCAGTAATAGCAATACGTTTCTTTAGCCTGTGCTGTCTTCCTTTTAATACGGTAGTGAGTGCCCCCCCCCCCCACCCGGTGCTCCAGTTCATCACGCCAAGGTGTCCGCCATCAGCTGGACCAGTTCACAAGGGGTCCCCGACCAGGGGCGTAGCCAGAAATTTTTTTCGGGGGGGGGGGGGGGGCACCTCCTTGATTTCGGGGGTGCACCGCCCTGAAATGGTCATTTTTCGCTCGGCATGCCATGGCGAAAAAAAATTTCGGGGGGGGAGGGGGGGGGGGGCCACGTGCCCGGTGTGCCACCCCCTGGCTACGCCACTGTCCCCGACACATCGACGGCTGAGAACAACTGTCCTAAAGAAACCTGATCGTACTGTGCCGTCTCGCATTTCGTCTGGAATGGACACTAGTTACGAATATCGAACACGCCTCATACTTGCACACAGGCCCGTAGCCAGAAATTTTTTTCGGGGGGGGGGGGGGGGGGGGCACCTGTTGAAAACCTCGAAAACCCCCCTATTTTCATTATTTTTTCGCGGTAAAACACCACCCTCAATCCGAATTTCGGGGGGGGGGGGGGGGGCCGGGCCCCTGGCTACGGGCCTGCTTGCACACTTACTTAACAAAATATAAAGCTTTCATACTGTTCTACGTTTGTGTTTCCATTTTGATCGAAAGGTGAAAATGATAACAATTTTTCAACACGTCCTCGTAAGTTTGAAAATGCTGCCAACCCGGCGATCCATACGACGCCAGAAGAAGGCGCGACGTGTCTTTCTGAATCAGAAAATCTCGAAGTCGGTGCCGCCTCCCCTTGTAGCAGGGCGGTGATGCTCATTGTCCAGGTGAGTGCCATATCGGGTCGAAGTCGTTGACGTGGGCGCCACCACCTTTTTAAGGTGACATGGAAACTTGTTCATAGACACGCGCTGGAAAATTCACAAAATGTTATCTTTAGTAGAAACAACAAATTCATTCATATTTTTGGCGTCTGTCATAGCGGGCGTGTGAGTGCTCCGAAACAACAGGGCGCTTCTGACGGACGTTCTGCCATCCTCAACCTTGTCTGCATTGGTACTCTTTGATCCTATCACAAGAAAGCTTCGCTGCAAGAGCCTTGCGATTTAAGGATGTTTCGGCAGTAGCGTTTACACTGCATCTCGTTGTGGCTGTCAAAAATGAAACGCGGCTTCAGTGGCTCGGTCTTTTCGATTGGTATCGTGGACGTTCTCTGGTGTCGTTCCTCGGCGCCTCGGTCGGCCCTAGGTAGACTAGGAAACCAGCACGACTACTTTTTGATGCGGTACCTAAGAGATACCACGGCAGAATTAAACTAGCCTAGTGATTCTACTTGTGTGCGAGATGGACGTTACGTAGTTGTGCCTTCACAGGTCTTTCGTCTAAATTAGAAAAACCCAGGCGGCTTCAGGTTTGTTCCACGTGTTGGTGGGCACTTGCCGCCAGCTCTGAAAAGTAGGCGGCACTTTCTTTAGACTGCGTGGTCCGCATTTTCTATGAAAGTGGGAAGCTTAGATTCTTAAGAAGTTCTGATTGTGAGTGAATCGATAAAATATATCGTGTATGTACGAACTGGTACGTGCTTTTCATTTATTATATATGCACCTTGAGCGCGTACACGCGATAAATGCAGTCTGTGAGAGCGAGCACGGCTGCCCAGCGAATTGTATTTTACTTTTGTGTCAGGGTTCCTGCGGTAAGTGCAGACGTCTACGTCTGATTTCCTAGAGGGATGAAATGATAGAAACAGCAAACGTTTGGGCCATACATTTGTATAGGCTGCTGTTCTGGTTTTGTTTTAAATACAAGTCATTTCTTAGCGGACTGCAGGTACTTTGAGAGTTTCTTTCTACGTAGCTATCTAGCCGCCGAAGTCTGGGAACACTCGTGATCGCCTCCTTAAGTGGTGGTAGACTAGAATTATTATGGAAGGGTAAGAGTGTTTGACGAATATGTCTGGCTTGTCATGGCATGAATAACGCGAAATTCCCGTCCAGTACGTCGTCAAACGCTTTCCTCCAGACACGTGTGGCACATACCCGTAGTAAACCATGGGCCGCGGTATGCGGGTATGAGGCACAGTTGATTGACAGTTTATATACACCGAGTAACGGCGAGGACAGACATTGGTAGTTTAAATGTGAGAGCTTCAAGAACAACTGACATCGGCAGCGTTGACCCGACGAGTCCGAAGAATAAATATCCGGGTCCCAGCAGGAATCGAACCTCAGAATTCTGCGTGGCAATCAAGTTTTCTACCAGAGAGCCACGCCAGATCTCAAAGCTGCTTTGGAAAAAGACTCTATGCAGGCGTAATATTGTCACGGGTAGGGAAATGCCCGTGGTAATATTAGGGTCGCCAGTCACGCTCCCCTCAGCGCCTACGCTCTCCGTCGCCGGCTTATTCTGGACACCTCCTGGAAAACTAACAAGTGCAGCTCCTGGAGGTGGCGCTGCACTGACGACTCGGACCCAAAACCATCTACCGACCATTAATACCAGACGAAATTTACTTAGTGTCCTCATCGATGGCCTGGCCGTTACTGTTCTAATCCGCACTGGCGCCCACTTATCTGTCATGAGTTCTAAGCTTCGGTCAAAAAAGTTCTTACGCCTGCTGTGTTTCCTACAGTGCGCGTGGCCAACGGAAGCCGAACATCAGTTCTTGGTATGTGCCCTGCCCGAGTTACTGTTGCCGGCCACCAAACTTCAGTTCTCTTCGCTGTTCTCACAGCTTGCCCACACCATGTCATTCTTAGCATTGATTTCTTGACCACTCACTCTGCTCTCATCGATTGTCCATCCGGTGTTTTAAGGCTCGAGTTGTCTTTGTGCGCCGATGACCCTTCTACAAGTCGCACTCGGCTGCGTTCCATGGAGTTTCTGCGGCTACCACCGCAGGCTGCTGTGTACGTCCCTATGTAGCCGTTTCCGTCAGTTCCTGATGGAGACTACTTGGTAGCTCCCCTCATTGATCTCACTCTTTCCCGTAGCATCGCCCTTCCTCATACCGTAGTGGTTGTTGCCAACAACAGGACGCTTCTTCCGGTCCTCAACTTCTCTGCGTCAGCCTAAGTTCTTCCCCAAGGCATTACCCTCGCATAACTTTTAAAGTGTGGAAGAATGCACAATTTCTTCTTTCATCCCTGAAGCAAACACCGTGGCCAAACGTGTCATAGCCGCGCACAAGAAGATATTCCTGGACAAAATGACATCTAGTGACCGCCTACCCTGTCAAGCTGAAGCGCTCCGCGGTCTTCTCTTTTCTACCTCGATAGTTTTGACGTCGACGACCGTCCCCTAGACCGCACAAGCGTCGTAGCCCACCGTATCGACACCGGCGACGCCAGTCTCCTTCACAAACGCCCTTTCCGTGTGTCGCACGCTGAGCGCCAAGTTATTCAGGAGGAGGTAGAGAAAATGCTCGAAAATGCTACCAGCCAGTCCTTGGGCATCACCTGTGGTGCTAGTTAAAAAGAAGGACAACAGCTGGCGCTTTAGCGTCGACTATCGCCATCTCAACCGAATCACCAAGAAGGACGTCTATCCTTTACCTCGAATCGACGACGCGCTCGACTGCCTTTATGGTGGCAAGTATTTCTCGTCTCTCCATCTTCGATCCGGATACTGGCAAATTTTTGTTGATGACCGCGACCGCGAGAAGACAGCATTCATCACACCCGATGGCGTCTACCAATTTAAGGTCATGCCTTTTGGGTGTGCAATGCCCCTGCAACTTTTGAACGCATGATGGACTCTCTCCTAGGCGGTTTTATATGGTAAACCTGCCTTTGCTACCTGGACGATGTTATCGTTTTCTCGCCCACCTTTGAGAGCCACCTTCCTCGTCTGTCGGTCATTCTTGACGTTGTTCGCCGTGCTGGCCTCCAGCTCAATTCGTCGAAGTGCACCTTTGGGAACCGACAAATTAAACTACTTGGCCACCTTGCTGACGCAACTGGAGTCCAACCCGACCCCGACAAAGTCCGTGCTGGTCGTGAATTCCTGGTTCCACGTTCCACACAAGAGGTCCGCAGCTTTCTGGGGCTCTACTCATACTTCCACCGCTTTGTCATCAACTTCGCGGACATTGCTCGGCCCCTCACGGATCTCCTCAAAAAGAACGTGGCTTCTTCCTGGGGTGCGGACCAAGCACATTCCTTTGCATCGATGATTTCCACTCTCACGTCACCACCAGTGCTGGCCCATTTTGACCCAGCTGCCCGGACAGAGCTTCGCACTGACGCATGTGGCCATGGCATTGGGGTTATACTCGCTCAGGTACAGAATGGCACAAATCGTGTGATAGCATATGCCGGCCGTCTTCTGTCACAGTCGGAAAAGAATTATTCTATTACCGAGCGGGATGTCCAGCTCTCGTCTGGGCCGTCGCTAAATTTCGTCCGTACTTATATGGACACCCGTTTGCAGTGATTCCAGATCATCATGCGCTGTGCTGGCTGTCAACACTTAAGGACCCTACTGGAAGACGCGGCCGTTGGGCATTACGTTTGCAGCAGTACACGTTCCCTGCGGTGTACAAATGTGGCAAGTTTGCACAGCGATGCCGACTGCTTATCCCGACACGCTGTTGATCCACCCAACTCCACCGAATTGGAAGCCGACGCTTCCGTTTTCGCCATCACAGACTTTATACACGTGGCGGATGAACAGCGGTGAGATCCATCGCTACTCATCATCATTGACCGCCTTCAACCCGGCAACGCCGACCCTTCCCTCAGCATGTTCTTGCTGCAAGGCAATGTTTTGTACCACCGCAACTTACACCCCGAGGGCGCAGAACTTTTACTCATCGTCCCACATTATCTGCGCAAAGACGACCTTCAACAACTTCATTACGCCCCAACTTCAGGACATTTAGGCGTCGCCCGAACCTACGACAGTGTTCGACGAAGGTTTTTCCGGAAGGGCCTTTATTGTTCCGTTCACCGCTACGTTGCGGCTTACGACCTCTGCCAGCGTCAGAAGAGACCTACGATTTCTCCGGTCGCCTTCAACCTATCGAAGTCCCAGCCGAGCTGTTTTACCGAGTGGGATTGGACTTGCTTAGACCCGTGCCAACTTCAACAACTTGAAATAAATGGGTTGCAGTAGCCACGTATTATGCCACTCCGTATGCAATCACTCGAGCCCTACCGACCAGCTGCACAACTGACGTTGCTGATTTTCTCCTATACGGCATCATACTCCAGCATGGCGCTCCGTGTCACCTACTCACAGAACGTGGTCGCTGCTTCCTCTCTCGGTTGGTTGATGACCTACTGCGATTTTGTGCTACTCGTCACGAATTCAGCACTTATCTTCCTCAGACCAACGGGCTCAGCGAACGCCTCAACCGCACACTGACGGACATGCTTTCCATGTACCACACCGATTGGGACATTGCTCTCCCGTTCGTCACCTTCGGCTATAACTCGTCGCGCCACGAAACAGTCGGCTATTCACCCCTCTATCTTCTTTTTGGTCGCGATCCGCTGTTACCTTTCGATACCCTGCTTCCGCTTGACCCAACATTTATCACTTCATAGGCTCAAGATGCCATCGACCGTGCCCTCATCGCACGCACGGTAGCCCGCACTCGGCTCTCACACTTCCAGTCCACACAAAAGTCCCTGTATGATAGTCGACACAGGGATGCTGAATGTTCTCCGGGATCCCTCGTTCTACTGTGGCTCCCACCTCGTCGTGTTGGCCTAAGCGAGAAGCTCTTATCATGATACGTCGGGCACTACCGAGTCGTGTGCCAGGTGACACCTGTCACCTATGAGATTTCCCCCTACAACCAACCCACCAACTGCTACACCAAGAACTGACATCGTGCATGTTTTTCGCCTAAAGGCCTACAACGGTGACACGGCCTTTTAAACCTAGCAGGCACCGAGACGGTGCTTTGCCGGCCGGGGTCACGGGCATGGAAATGCCACTCCGGCACAGCTGCTGAAATGGTGCCGAGTGGACGAAGATGACAACGTTGTTGTTGTGGGGCTTAGTCTGGGCTGCCCTGTTGACTCGCAATTCTGTGTGCCCTGTGCAGTGACATCTCGATCAGTTACTGACTGACGACATCTAAATAAATACTCCCCGTAACAATACTGATGAAATGTACACTGTGGTTGCAGTATTGGGTATTTAATTTTATAAACATCACGTAAGTACTCCTATCACAGAGGTGTCACGTCGTGTTGACGTCAATTGTATACCTAAGCGCCATCCAATGAAGTTACTCTACGTAGCACTAGCCAGCACTAGCCAGCACTAGCCAACACTAGCCAGTGTTGGGTGTTTCGATTGGGCTGAGCCAATTAACCTGCTCCACCTTCCACAGCCTATGGCAGATTGCAGCGACCGTATCGGCTTTTAACAAGGTTATTAATAAGACACTCGATTCGAACACATTGCGATGCCCATCTTTCAAACTTGCCGCGGAACTTGGTCAATCGGATTAGGGAGATGGAGAGGACCTACGGTTTTCTTAACTAAGAAGACTGCCCACCTACGGAAGCTTTTGTCTGCTCCTGATTATGTTAATGTTTCGCTCTCTCTCTCCGCAAAGATGAGTTCGCGGAGTTGTGTACGCGCACGAATAACTCAATATCGTTATACTGCAACTGCAAATATTCATTATACGCATCTGAATCACTCTCGCCAGTTGCTATAAGTAGCTGGTACCGGTAAGATTGGCGCGCAGCTTCCTTGAATTACGCTCACAGTGAGACACTGCCCGACTATTTCAAAAAAAAAAAAGATTTAGGTATTGTTGAGCATAGTAACGCGCTGTTCAGTGTGCACACGTCATTTTAGCCGCGAGCTTTCGCAGATTTGTGACGCGGCGTAAAATGCAGGCAATCTTATGGCACACCGAAAATTTTGGACGAGTAGCGATGAACCAATGGTCAACAATGCGCCTTATTGAGAATAATTCATTCTCCTTTTTTTTACGTAGTCGTGCTTGAGTGGTCATTACGTGACGTTTAATTTCGTGGCAGTTGTTGTGCTGCATTACCTGAAAAATTTCGACCATTCATGAACAGCTAACGACCTACACGGAAAGAATCAATGCGTGGTAGTTTAACGTTACAATCGGCAACATTTTTTTCAAAATAATTTGAGCTTACACCAATAGCATAGTCGTATTTACCTGGAGGGGCTGGAGGGCTGGAGTAAAAAAATTGGCCCCGTATCTGCGTGCTTCGCTGCAAATGTCGTCGAAAGACGATAGTCTTGTGCCGGCCGTACTACTATGTTTTGCCTTGCCTCTGACAGCGCCTACTCTACGTCGATTTGGCTGCATCTGGCTTGCATTGATAAAACACTAGGGTCTTTAGAATTGCGTACCTATGTGTTTTCTAATAAAACAACACACGACCTGACACTAACATATTAATGTTGCGCCTCCGGTATGCGTAGTATTTGCTTTATGATAGAATATGTTCACAAGTATGAACGAAAACACCAGTTCAAGATGGCTGGGCGTTCAGAAAGTGGTTAATCTTTGGCCGAGTAGCTGAATCGGGTTACGGACAGACAGACAGACAGGCAGCCAGACCAAAATTTTTGCGTTCAAGTATCCCAAGAAAGACTATCGTCTTTAAAAAAGCACTTCCCCTTTTGCCCTCATTCTCTCCTGCCCAAGCTGTCAAAGTCGGAGGAGCAAAGAACGACACCCTGTCTATACATTCCTAGTCATTCATAATCTCATATATACAAAGTGCTCCGTGTGGTTTCCCTGAAAAATTGGAGGATGCTTGAGCTTCGCCTTCAAGAGTAGAACGCGATAGCGTAAGCGGGCCCCTTGAGCATCGCCTTGAACCGTGCCGCAAAGAAATGAACGTTTCTGCGCGTAACTTTGGCAGTTTCAAACTATCCTAGAATGAGTACTACAAATGAAGTTGCGGAGTGCCTACTGCACTATAATTCTTCCTCTTGCAAGTTGGCGAAGAACCCACCACACGTCTTTATAATTCCACGCGTACCTGAGCAGCTGCACACTTTGCAATGGGTGGGTACCTTTAAACTACCCACTCGTTGCTCAATTCAGATGTTTTGACGCCTGGCGCGATTCTACGATTCTGCCACACAATATTACGCGACTACATGATACTACATGACTGCATGACATGACATGACATGGCATGACACTATATGACATTCTTACAGCGTTTTTTAAACAGTTTCAAGCAGTGGCGTAGCTCTCTGGTAGAACACCTGCTTGCCACGCAGACGGCCTGATTTTGATTTTGGCGAAAACCCTATGAATTTTTATTATTAATTTCTTTGCATCTATATCGAACTTTCGCTCCCGGACAACGCCGATTTTTTTTCTCACAACCAACGACGCCAATGCCGAAAGTCCTGCGATAAGACCATTTTAACGCTATCGCGTTAAAATCAATGGACGGAACTTGGTCTTCTTCCTCAGAAAGACATTATATTAGAGGGCTCTTGCAGTAAAAAAAAATTGCTAGGTTTATTCTGAATAGTTCTCCGGGAAAGCACTTCGGCATCTTTTCTGTTTATAATTTTCATTGACGAGATCGTAAGCACTGAGAGCATTGCTACATTTATAATGTATGCAGTTGATACCAGCTTACCTTTTGAGGGAAATTTAAATGCAGACTTAGTAACAAGAGCTAATGAGGCCCCCCCTTGGTATAAGTTGTGTTAATAAAAGTCACCTGAAATTAATGTACTGAAACTAAGGCGGTCTTGTTTCGTCTTGAATTGACTTAGCCGCCCGAGTTGTATTTAGTGCTGTACAAGTCAATTCAAGATGACTCAGGACAAACAAGTCCGGCTCTCAATTCAGGTGCTGTTTCGGCCGCGAACAAATACTGCCGAGATGGCGCCAATTGAGCTGAATGAGGAAGAACTACAGTTAGGACCATTAATGAAGAATTGGGAATTTACTATAATGAACACATGTCGGGTTGATACGTAAGCCACATGATACGTGAACTCTCCCAAAGCTTTGTATTACGCGAGTGATCGGTAAATGTATAGCGCAATGCCTCAATCACACCAGTGACCCTTTTAACAGCGAGGCTCCTCAGAGCGTTGCGTTGATGAAGATCTTCGCCACGCAGCGTACTTACTCCATCGTACTAACGGTGAACTGTTTCATAAACCCTTTATGTTGGGGTGCTCTGAGGTGCTCCAGCGTGTTCACTATCACCCGCGAGATGGGGCGAGATACGCGCCTCTGACTTGTACTTTGACATACAGGGCTGCAACGGCCGAGTTTGCGAAAGGAGTGATCCAGATGAGCCAAAGTAAGGGACAGTGGAAGTAACAAGTTGTTAGTTCGCGCTCGTCCTCTGTGTACCTGTGCGTTCTTTTTGTGGGTCCTTTTTTGTATTTGAGCAGCGCGCTAGAGGTGCGGCGCTGTGACATTTGTTAGTTCGCGGTCGTCCTATGTGTGTTCTTTTCGTGCACCCTTTATTCTTGAACATCGCAGGGCGAGTTTCAAGCTGCTTGCCGTTCTTCGTGTGACGTTCCGATTTGTTGCTATCACATTCATTTCTTAGACCTTGCGGTGCAACTGCGGCATTTTTTCTTTCCGTGTCTGCATGTATTGTTCCTATATCGCTTAAGCGCTGAAAATGCATCAGACCTCGCGGAATGTTTCTCGGCGGGCGTACGCTCTCTCAGTGTTGAAAAACAAAAGAGAAAAAGAAACCGTTGCTTTTTCTCTGGAAGGCGAATTAGCTGCGTTTTGTGCTGTAGCGTAGGTGAAATGTGCTTCGATACAGTACAAGTTATTCTTCGGTTCTGCGTACATGTATCGATGAGGTCATGACATTATATATATATCGTTACCTTTACCCGTGCATAGTTTGTGTTGGTGATTGAAATGAAAAGAAACACTAACCCGCTATACCTGCTTAATGATCGCTATTTAATAATATAATGCTAGCTGTGATTTTATGTGCCAGAACCACCACAAGATTATGAGACAAGTCCTAACAGAGAATTCTGGATTAAATTTTTACCACTTGGTGTTCTTTATCGTGCCGCTAAATCTAAGTGCACTGGTGTAAGTCGCATTTCACCCCCCTTCGAAGTACGGTTGCTGTGGCTGGGAATCGAACCCGCGTCCACGAGCTTAGGAGCGCGACGCCCTACGTGTTAACCTACACCGGTGGGTACGATGGCTGTACACGTATTAAAAAGAATGACCTCAATGGAGTAGCTGGTTTGTTTGTTTGTTTGCTCCTTTCTTTCTTTCTTTCTTTCTTTCTTTCTTTCTTTCTTTCTTTCTTTCTTTCTTTCTTTCTTTCTTTCTTTCTTTCTTTCTTTCTTTCTTTCTTTCTTTCTTACTTTCTTTCTTTCTTTCTTTCTTTCATTGTCCTTTCTTTCCTTGTCTTTTTTTTCTTTTCTACCTATCTTTCTTTTGTTTCTGTCCTTCTGTCTTTCGTTAATTTTGTAAACCGTTGCCCGCGTCTATGTTCTGTGTTTGAATTTTCGTTTTTTTTTTGTTCACGAGAGTATATATACTTTGACAACAGCGCCCCCCTCCCCTACCCACGTTAGAAGCCATCAGCACCAACACGCGCTCTAAGTAATGTGTCTGTACATGGCTCGTTGAGTTGAAGGAACTTCTTGGGCTAGTCGGTGTTTGCTAGTTGTCTTGGTGTAGTGCAAAAAGACACATTACAGGGACATGGAAACACAGCGACAGCGTTGTGTGTTTCCGTGTATTTGAGCTAGTAGCTTGATAACTAGTAGCTTAAAGAAGCATGTACACTGACACTCTCAAAAAGGAAGGCCCCACGAAAAAAAAATGTGGTAATAAGAAATGGAAAAGAAAAAAGTCACAGTTTCGCCGCAAGGGCGAAGCATTGAATCCGATAGCAACACATTGACATTTCACGTGAAGAACGGCAAGCAGATCGAAACTTGGAGCACAATGCTCAAGCGCAAAGGACGCACGAAACATACGCACATGTATACACAAGACGAGCGCGAACTAACAAGTGTGACAGTTGTTACTTCACTGTGTTTGAACAGCACGCTTCTTTCGGAAACGGGTCCTCTGCAGCGGTCGAAGTGACCTCTGTGCGCTCTGTAACCTAAACGCAGTCTTTCCGACGAAAGCACAGGACTTAAACTGCCCCCCATCCCCCCCCACCCCAAGATAAGCGCGCGCGCGCGCCCGAGCAAAGGCGACTACGCCCTCCAGGCCAAAGTGCAAGGGGAGCCAATGCATCGCAACGAGTGGGGCGCCGAGCGCGCACTTTGCGCCATCTCACTTTCTTCGTGGCTTTTGTATATATATATATATATATATATATATATATATATATATATATATATATATATATATATATATATATATATATACGGAGCATGACGGCGAAAAGCAGCCGAGAGTGTCCATATAATTGCTATGGCAATAAAAGCGAAGGTGAACCAGTTTCCAGCCCTACAAACTCGTTTGCTGAAATTTCAATTGGTAGCGGTCGTTCAGTTGACGACAGCCACGCACGCACTTCTTTTTGCAAACGCAATATAAACCGATCCGGTTTTCCTGCATGAGGATTAAAGGGACTGACAGCTGGCCAGAGCGTGTAATTAAACCAGTGTTGTACGGAACGGCGTTCCAAGGAACGACGTCCCAGGAACTAGTTCCTTTTGGCAGGAACGGAGGAACGCCGCCGTTCCATTCAGGATCGGTGGAACTGTAACGGGAACTCATTACGTTTAAGCAGGAACGGCAGAGGGAACGGCGTTCCTTCTGTAAACGTTCCACGGCATTCAACAGGCGCACTCACGCAGCACATCATGCAGATAAGGGTGGATGGGCGACCATGTGAGGCGCGAAAATGTAGCGCTCGCCTAACA
>JALIZH010031158.1:0-43097 GCA_030522465.1 Rhipicephalus appendiculatus | reverse complement strand
ACATACGTTCGTATTCCCGCGCTTTGCGCATCATGCAGACGCCATCCGAGTTCCAGCACTCATAAAGCTCATTTATCCTCCCACGTGAAGGGGAGACGCCGCAGCTGGCACCGTGCCAGGGAGCTTCAACGGCGACGGCGACGGCAGGGTGCTAGAAAATGAAACGCCGCACACGCCGAACGCCACGTGCGTCCCATTTCTAAGGGAGCTTCGCTCATCGGTTTTATTCGTACACGGAACAACTGCGAGTTTTTCCTGAGGGGGGACACGCTCAAAGCACCCACATCGTTTCATTCTTCACCGCCCGCGGGTCCACCTATTTGAAAACGGTGCGTTCAGCGTCACCGAAGCTTGAGCGCATGTAGTCTCAGGAGCTGCTCCGCAGTGGGGCGCTAGTTTCTTATGGTATTTAGGCGGGCGTTTCAAACTGAAACAAAATCGTTCTGAATTAACGACTCCAGCATTGATTATACGATAGGTAAGAGCATTTACGATTCAATTTCGGCATTACCAGACGCAAAGCTACAAATTACTGTAAAAATGTCGTAAACAAAGCTTTCGCTGTCAGGGGTCCTTTAACCTTTCACTTTGAAAGGCCCACACACTGAATACCCCAATATTATAAAAAAGATAACATGTCTGACACCACTGAAGTTTTTGTGAGGTTATTTTCGTAGAGACATGCTTTACCATTTGTTTATCGGTCAGGAAGACAAGGTACTTGTTCATTAGACATTCCTTTATTTAGTATACATTCAGTCCCAAATAAAGTTACGGTTGAAAGCGGCATTGTTGAGAAAATTTAACACGCCCCGAAAACCAGCCCCAATCATATGTGCTAGCGCACTTTAAATGCGGTGGTTGGAGTGTAAACGCGCTCTTCTCTAAAATTATGTTCGAACAA
Organism: Rhipicephalus appendiculatus; assembly: GCA_030522465.1. Taxonomy (NCBI): domain Eukaryota; kingdom Metazoa; phylum Arthropoda; class Arachnida; order Ixodida; family Ixodidae; genus Rhipicephalus; species Rhipicephalus appendiculatus. Next base: position 42,193 of record JALIZH010031158.1, on the reverse strand, counting down.
ATATTGAACACCACGATGACCCCTTCATGCGGTAAAGAAAGGCATATTTTTCACCAGCTTCAACAATTTTTGAATGCATCCAACGTCCAACTGTGAACAAAATGTGGCCCTACTGAACAAATGCGCACAGACTCAAGCTCCTCAAAGAGGTTGCCTCAGCCTTGTCTTACCAGTAGCGTCGATAATATAATATTAATAATATCTGGGGTTTTACGTTTCAAAACCTAGATATGACTATGAGAGACGCCGTAGTTCAGCAGCCGAGCACAATAACCACGTCTCCATCGCGGCGACGAGCTGTAGCGTCGAGCTATTATTAATAGAGTGGATAAGTTTCGTCGTCTTATGGTTTAAATTTATTACTTGATGAGCATAGTAGTAGGTATACACAGCATAGAGACTGCTTTATATGACCGTATACATAGCGAATTATGTTCTGCAAGTTTGTGCCCGAAGGCAGAGACAACCCAAACCGTAGCATAAATTCCAAACTACCTGCTGTATTTCAATAAACCACTGCGCGTCAGACTAACGAAAAGTATGGAACCTTCGAGTATTTTGCACGTGAGTTATGGATACTTCACAAAATGCTCCAGCTTGCCGATTTAAGTTGCGTTTCGCGTCCTTCGGCTAAGACGCGATGGCAATCAGCCACAATTATGTACGCTTGGTGCTTCACAAAGTTCTCCCCTGCAATGCATCGCCGTGTTAATCTCCATGTCACATAGTTTTAAATGACGGCGTAGCAGCATACCCAGTGAATGGGCTGAAAGGTGGCATGCCTATCATCAACATGTTTTTTTCAAAATTTATCACGCGTTGTTGATATGAACTTCCTCATAACTTGCGCAGCTCATTCTTGCCATAAGATGGTAATTTAATGATGACAGAGGGTTCACAGTTTAGGCATACCTATTTTTGCATAGCGTGAGCGATGTGGAACATGATCACATGGAACTGAATAACACACTCTAGCTCTCACATTATGTACCATCATTACACTCTTGTACCCGCAGGTGTAAAACGACAAGTAAAAACAAGTGTGTGTGTGTGTGCGTGTGCGTGTGTGCGTGCGTGCGTGCGTGCGTGGGCGTGCGTGCGTGCGTGCGTGCGCGCGTGTGTGTGTGTGTGTGCGTGTGCGTGTGCGCGTGTGCGTGTGTGCGTGTGCGTGTGCGTGTGCGTGTGTGTGTGTGTGTGTGTGTGTGTGTGTGTGTGTGTGTGTGTGTGTGTGTGTGTGTGTGTGTGTGTGTGTGTTTGTTTGCGTGTGTCATAGGACAATCCGGAAATACAGGAGCTCTTGTGTTGCTTTATGTGTGTAGATATTAGTGAAAAGAATACAGGTCTCTCCTGCACCAGCAAAGGGTCAGCCTACTGTGCGAGCACCTGAGCGCTATAAATTCCACCGGTGCGTCAGGGTAGGCGCATCTGCATTTGTCGCTATCATAACTGGGACCATGCAATGGGAATTACGCACATACCACCGAACGAACGAAATTGAAATCGCGGAGCCTTATACTCTCGGTTCGTACCGCCGTGGGACGGGCTATGTCGCTCCAACTCGCATTGCGGTTGGCCGTCTAAAACTCGCCTCCATTTAATTACAACAGCCTCGGCTTTCTGACGGGCAGCGCTGGGTTTCGTCATGCCACAGCTGTCGAACAGCAGCCAGCTACGCGCGTTATTCGTAAGCCGAAAACGACCCTCCTTCGGACACTCGAGCCATAAGCTTCACTAACGAGAATGAAATGGAAATGAAGAAATTCCAAGAGGAGCCTTCCTGCGGATTCCGTGTGATGACGTCAGCATGCACTGACGTTTCTACCGCTGCTTTAAGTGGCGTGACGACAGTGGCGCTTCACTCTACTACGGCTATTCACAACTCCCGTGCAGGTTGACTCAATGCACGCTTCAGCAATGCGATTACGTTTGTACCGCTACTACGTGGAGCAGATTGTTTCCATATTAATCTGTTTAGAACTTGTGCCCTCCAATTTATTAATAATAATATCTGGGGTTTATGAGGGACGCCATAGTGGAGGGCTGCTGAAATTATTGACAATCTGGTGTTGTTTAACGTGCACTGACATCGCACAGTACACGGGCCTCCACCATTTCGTCTTCATCGAAATGCAACCGCCGCGACCCGCGACATTGAGGGTCAGCAGTCGAGCACCTTAACCGTTACACCACCGCGGCGGACAACCTGCAATTTATTAAGTGGCAAAGTACCCTATTGTCTCTTCTCAGTTTGTTGTAGTGATCGCGGAATAACCAGTATACTCGGAAAATATTTATCAACGCTCGCCAGAAATCTTACATCCGTGTGAGTATTCACGCTCGCTTAAGCATGACGATTTCCCAACTTCGATAAACAGAAAATATGATTAGTTCCTTCCCACAAAGTGGGAGACTACGCGGCGTTTCCATTGAATTGTTTCTTGTCGGCCTGGCCAAACTTTCTGCTTGATCTTTGTTTGAATGGCTTCTATTTCTTTTACTCTTACAGGAGTGGAGAAATAAGTGTGATTAGCTTAAGAAAAATAGGAAACACGGGTACGCGTTTTTTTTTTTGTATCTTCCTGAGCAAGGCATGTAGCATGAGCTCTTCATTTTCGCGCTAGCGTAATAAAAAAAATGGAAGCCTTAGGGGCCATATTCTACGAAACTTAGGCTTAAAACTTGTTCGGCAAGGGGGCCTCAGGACATCTTCATCATAATTATCATCCTTATCAGTAGCCTCTGAACAGGTAAGTCTAATGCCGGACGAAAATTTCGTATTTACCTTGTACTTCATGAGCTTACTATTATTAAGGCGAAATCCTTAGATGCTTCATCAAACGGTAAACTTGACAGTCGGCGACGACCCTCCCGCGGCGTCGGGAAGGAGTGATGCAAAAAATCATCATCACGTGATGATGTCACCATATGGCGTCATCATGACGTCACAAATCATGGGGTGACGTCATGTGTCGTAACGCCACTCGATGCCGTTTAGCGCCCTCGTTTGGGCGGCTAACAAAACCGGAGAGCGCGCGACCTCAAGAGAAGAAAATGAAGACGGCGCTTGGCAGTGGCACGTCAAGCCACGGCTCGTGTTCCCTGATGCCTCCTTACATCGACTCAGAACAACAAGATGGCCTTCGCCTTCGAGTCGCCCTTGGTGAATGCACAAGGGACCCTGTGAGTTTTTCATTTTATGCCAGCGAACTTCTTAATTTTATCACCCTACCGCCCTCGAAGGCACTTCCCATTCCTTGGTATCCGTTCAGTCCCCTTCAGTGACCGTAGGTCATTTGTTCTACGCAATACGTGAGCCACCCAGTTTTAGTTTTACGAGCCTAGCAACTAGCAACACAATGTTTTCCAAGGAGCATAGTGGAATTCCTCCCCAGACAACCGAAATTTGAGCGTTGTTTAGAATGACACGAAACCCGAATAAATACTAAAAGCTAATATAGAAAATAGGTGATGGTTCAAGTTAAGTGTTGTATAGGATAGACATGATGTCAGGGTATTGGGGCATAATTTTTTTAAGGTAATCGTCAACTAGCTGTCAGAAGAATTAAGGACATTTAATTGGATGAGTTCCCTTGAAGCGCAGAAGATTTCCTTGTGCACAACTGGGATTGTTGCACCAACTGATGGTGCAGATCCCAACTACGCGCTCCTTTCCGCGCGGCTTCTACTGTTCGTAATTCAACAGTAAGACGGTGGCGCGCTGCCGGAGTTTATTGCAAAGGCCACGCAGAGTTAAGTACAGCTCAACTGATAGAATGCGCCTAAATAATTGAACGAGTTCATTTAAAGAGCAGGCATTTCTTGGGGGTGTGTGCCGTCAAGATGGAACCTACCCGCTAAAAACTTATTTTTATTCACTCGAAAGTCTAGCCAACTGAATCCGATGTTCACCAAAGATTAGGTATAGCGCCATGGAGTATACCTAAATGAAACATTAAGGTGACCTGCAGTATTCTTTTTTCTTTTAACATCAAGAAGGCTGTCAGCTACTTCTATTTCTTGTCTGATCAAATATGCTGTTTTCATTTTTCTAAATCTTACGCCTATAGTTTTCCATTCCGGAACATGCTGCTTGGTTTTTCGTTTCTTTTCGAGTTTCTTTGTTATCCTCAATGCTTTTCTTTTTGCGAAAAATATGTTCCAAACTTTCCGCTGTAGGGCAGCGTTTATTTTCCACTCATCATGTGTGAATGCGCGCTATATGGAGACCAGCCCATCCTTATTCTTCGCGAATTTTTTTTTGTCTTAGGCAGTGCCCCTATTAGTAACTGACCCAGACACGCCTGCTCATAACAATAATTTCTCTGGTTTTAAATTAAAAAAAACACACTATACGACTGTGAGACAAGCCGTAGGGAAGAGCTCCGTAAATATCGTCCATCTGGTGTCTTTTCACGTGCACTGGCATCGCACAGTAAAAGGGCCTCTAGCATTTCACCTCCATTGAAATTCGACCACAGCGGCCGGGATTGAACCGGCGATCTCCTGGTCAGCGGCCGATATATACCTGCTCTTGTACATATTCCAGGGTCCGGTATGCCAGTCGCGGAATCTGTTCCTCTCGCCTGGGCCACCAAACAATTATTATTTATTTTCTTCAATATACACATTCAGCCGTACTTTAGTACTTTCTCAGTTAAGTGATTGAATTATTATTTCTTCGGAATTTCTCGCCATCGTATGCAAAGCTGAATAAGGAGTGAAAGACGTAAGGAAACACTGACGTGCGTACACGAACAGAATTTACGGCATTGGGTCAAAGCACAAAACACACCAACTTGACGCTGTGTTTAGGCACCAACTGGCGCTCGGCGCTTGCCGTATTTCAACGCTTTTGACAAAATGGAGCATCGTGCCTTAAACGAGTACAATGTAAGAAGTTTGGTTCGCGGTATCGCTTCTGTCTCATTGATTCCGTACTCGTGCTGCGTACTAACGCGAATCAAAATAATATGGTGGCCTGCAAATGTCTAAGAATTCTTCTCTTTCGTGTGAACGCAGACGTATTCTCGATGGCCATTGCTGTAATTAGATTTCGCCAACCAATTTGCCACGCGCCCACCAAGAAGAGGGTGCATTCTATCCGTCGGAGCATTGCCGTCTTTTTGGGTACAGCGGAATCTACGGCCCTGTTTTAAATGCGAATGCATTTCTTAGTCAGGGCTATGTCAGGCGCCGTTGTCCACGGCGTTGTCCGGCGTTGTCCGCGGGGAGGAGGATAGGTTGAGGTGTCCGCGCGCCGGCAGGTGTTATCTCTCCGCTCCCACTCTCTCTCCCATAGCAAAAGCTGCGGGCGCGCGCGCTTATCCTCGCCCCTAGCAAAATGGAGAGGAGGAGCGCGCTCTGGCGCGTGAGGGGCGCTCGCATCGCGGGAGCTCAGCGGATCTACCGCGATTAAAAAAAAAAAAAAAAAAAAAAAAAAAAAAAAAAAAAAAAAAAAAAACAGGCGCTGCGCCGTGCTCCCGACCGGGCTGCAGAAATTAGGCGTCTTTTCCTTCTTCGAACCACAACCATATATAAATGGAGTGAAGCGCGCGCGCGAAATGCATTCGCATTTCCTCACGATTCCCTTCGGGGCGGTGGGGGGCATTTTTTTATTCGTTCAACTGTAGGAACAATATCTTGAAAAGCTTCTCATATTACTCGGCTTTAACATTAAATATCGTTTTATACAATCGGTTCATTGAATGCAGTTTTGCGTGAAGCACGTTCTGTGATTGCACCTCCTGCTGATGGTCGTACTTTTGACATCGGAGTACATGGTAACTGCCCACATAGGACTGCACACGTGAGCTGTAAAACAGTCCGAGAAGCTTTACACAATTAAGTAAAAATAGTAATAATTGTTGGTGTTTAACGTCCCAAAACCACCATGGGATTATGAAACGCCGTAGTGAAGGGCTCCGGGAAATTTCGATCACCTGGGGATCTTTAACCTGCGCCTAAATCTAAGTACACGGGCCTCAAGCATTTTCGCTCCCATCGACAATGAGGCCACCGCGGCCGCGATTAGATCTTACACAAGAAAGCTCAAGATAAAACATTGTTGGTGTAATCCAAAAGGAGTTGGTGCTCAAGCCTAATTAAATAATAAAAAATACTGTTGCTTTCGATACTTTATACAATCGCAAATGTTGCGCTATTTAGCGTTCACCTGGTATACCAAGACTTGTCATTACTCAAGTTTAGAACGCCAAAGTATGTCCATTTCGAGGCATCTATGTAACGTGCCAATAGACCTGAACTGATATGATCTATACATAACTGCGCTACACTGTAGCTTGGTAGCCAACCATACGACATTTCTTAGTAGCTCACTGCAATTCATTGACAACTGAGACCAGATGTCTAAAGCTAACAAAGACATCTTCAAATGAACACGAGTGAAGCTATTATTACTTAAATTAACAGCGCAAAGAACGGACACCACACAAAGGAAACACACAGGACAAGCGCTGTCTTCCAACTGAAAATTTTATTGATACGAGAGCATCATATAAATGCACGTGACAACAGCTAAGGAACACCAGAGTGGAAAAAAAGGGCGGATGCGTAAGCAAGCCATCGATTGCTCTATCGGACAGAGAGCTGAGTTATTTAGAATGCGGGGGTGTGCGCAGCCGGCTGCTGTGACGGTTACATTTTTTCCTTTCTTTTTTTTCCTTTTCTTTTTTTTTAGTAGTTTTTAGTTTTCTAGTTTTCTTTCTACCCTTTTTTTTCCACTCTGGTGTTCCTTAACTGTTGTCACGTGCATTTATATGATGCTCTCGTATCAATAAAATTTTCAGTTAGAAGACAGCGCTTGTCCTGTGTGTTTCCTTTGTGTGGTGTCCGTTCTTTGCGCTGTTAATTTAAGTATGCATAACCAACTAGCCCAATCAGCTACACTCTTAAGCTATTATTACGTCTGTCGATTATTATGTAATCGCTATGACGTCTTATTTATTGACAGGATATAAGGAGATGTCAATACACAGATAAGGCGCCGGTAGGTCTCAGTTCGTAATCGCGTACATCGAGACAGAATCTAGTATGATACACATTTAATTGAAGTAGGAAGGGGAATACTACATCATACGTACAGACATTCTGAAAGCGCGCAGCATGCCATGCATTAGATCAGATCGTGCAACACAAGATGACGCGTTGTTTGTGACCCCAACCTTCGATATGCACCTTTTGTCCGAGCTTGCGATATCAGATTGCAACCTAGTGGCGGCAGTCTCTTTGCATCGGACTGCACCGAGCTTCATGATTTTGAGATCAGGTGCCAGTTGTCCATGGTACAGTGGCAAAGCCTAATTGGCAGATTGTCACCATCGGGCCGGGCGTTGATTTGGGTATGTTAACGTGCGACCAGGATTTCGAAGCTGCAAAACCTCGCTCCCCGGCGTTATGCGTTGAGCCACCCGGCCACAGAGCATACATCCTCCCACATACTAACGGCGAGCTATTTATATCCACCATTTACCGTTAACTTTGCCTTCGGGAGGCCTTTCTTTGCCCTACAGTGTGTGGTCGCTTGTGGTATCGCGCGCGCTCACCTCTTTCAAAGAAATGCTTGCGTTGAAGCCATAGATCGCAAGAAGGTCCATCTACTGCAGCGGGCGTTCTTGCTAGAAGAATGAGCTTCTAGTCTTTCATCGTGTGACAATTCAATTCGTTACTACCGCTTTCATTTCTTCACCCTTGCGGGGAAGCTGTGAATATTTATGTATTAAACAATGACTTGGAGGCCTTTTTTATTACGATTACCATACTTTATTTCTCGTTGGCACTCTTAAGTGCGGAGCACTTAGGGGGCCGGGCTGTCGTATGCTGTCGTCGTCGCTTGGCGGGACGCTCCATCTGTAGCATATTGAGCGCGTGCTCGCATCAAGGAGAAGTCTTCTTCCTCTTGTCCTTCGGGCGCCTTGATTACGATCGCTTATTATCAGCAAAAAAAAACTATACTCTGTTTCACCACTACCGTTCAGCACTGCCAAAGCTACGGGGTGTAAACAAGCCACGCACTTGCGCAGGAAAACATAGATCCAGATATAACCGCCTTGCAGTTGGCAAGGTTGAGACTTTTGCCCTTCTTTAGCATCTGCTTCTGTACATCAATAAGTAATTTGTTTATTCTTCATCGCATTTACGTCGTATTTCTTTAATTGTTGTATCAGTAACCGTCGGTAACTGTGGTTAAAAATCAACATGGCAGCGCCCATGCAGACGCGACCACCCGCTTCGATCTGAACTTGCCCTCGACGCTCGCCCAAAGCGCTCACAGTAACAAATGAGCTATCGCTTTGCGTCATCTCACGATCAGGACAAAGCACCAGGTACGCTCTGTCGTTATTGGCGAGATAAGATATTGCTCTAACCACGCCTGCTAAGCCTAACACACCGATAATTTGATAGCGGTTCATAGAAATAGAGCAATGTTGTCACGAACACAGTGCTGCCGAAGCTCCAAGGCGTAAATCTAAAGGAAATACAAGAGTCTGTTTGGAACTTACGGGTCACATAACGCACGACGACGACGTGAAAAACTCGAGGCGGAGAGCAGCAGCCTCGATGCGTGCAGCCATCTTCTATTATTTTCGGCGCTGCCGTCTGCTCTTTGAACGTGTGCGCGCAGACGGCAGGGGGATGCTAGCAGACGACGCGGCACGGATGAATACATGTGGAGGGGCTAATCACCCTTCCTATTGGCTAATGGGCCCTGTAGCCTCCACAGTGCTGAAGGGAACTTCTGAAACAGAGTATAGTGCACTTTGCGTAACGAAGGCAAAACCACGTATAAAAAAATGGAAAGCAAGGGCAAATTGTAAAGCGAGAGAAAGGGAACAAAATAGGAAGAAAAATAGAAAGAGCAACAAAGAGAAAGAAGATAGATAAACAGAGATGAAAAAAAATAAAGACAGGAAAATGACAGAAGGAAAATCAGAAAAGAAAAAAAATCACAGCATATCCGCGGAGTGAATGATGATGAGTGGGCGAAGCTCCTGGGGTACATCATCAAAGACGTGATGGTGGTTGGTTGCATGTGGTCAAACGATGTGCATGTGAGACCATATCGCGATGCCATGTGTTGTATGGCATCGCGATCGTCATCGTCATCACGCAGGTGGCTGCTGCGTACTACAAACTACAAGGGACGCACGACGCGCGGCATAAGGAGCTTCGCCCCTCGCGATGCCATGTGTTGTATGGCATCGCGATCATCATCATCATCACTGCACACCACATGGAATGTGGTGTGCCGGGATGTGGCGTGCCGAGAGACATAGTTACTCCCGCCGTTCACCCGCGCTTTTTTGAATTTATTCACTTTGACATTCAGAGCACTGGGCAGAAATCACATTGCGTCAGCACCGATCAACGGCCCTCGCAATGCTTTGTTTTAATTAGACAGTCGGATTCCCCCCGGTCCGTGCCAGTTCTGAGTTGGCTGTTTTCTGCCGGCCGAAGCATAAGGAGCTTCGCCCCTCGCGATGCCATGTGTTGTATGGCATCGCGATCGTCATCGTCATCACGGCACACCACATTCCATGTGGTGTACCGTGATGGCAGCGTCATCGTCATCACGCAGGTGGCTACTACGTACAAGGGACGCACGACCCACGGAATAAGGAGCTTCGCTCCTAAAAATTCCCCATCTCCCGCTAAAGGGAAGCATGTGTGGATGCGAAGCAGCGGGGAGATAATTAGCTTGAGCGGGAGCGGTCCTCGCGGCGCTGCACAGGAGAGAGAATGAGGCGCGCGCGCTCCGTCATTTTCATACCGCGGAACTACCGTGGCGCCCCCCAGTGGAGTATGCAGCTGTCACACCACCTGTCGTGCGCGCCGCTCCGTAGAGGATTCCTAGAGGTGAGGACCGTAGGAGAGGAGAGACGGGGGGGAGGGGACCTGCATGCGCTGTGGGGGGTGTGGGACGCAGGAGCCGCTCCGTAGAGTAGAGGATTCCTAGTGGAGAGAGGAGGAGAGGACGCGTATGCGCTGTGGGACGCCGGAGCAGCTCCGTAGAGTAGAGGATTCCTAGAGGAGAGAGGACGGGCATGCGCTGTGGGACGCGGGCGCCGCTCCGTAAAGTAGAGAAAGGGAGTAAGCGTAGGAGAGGATAGGGAGGGGACGCGCATGCGCTGTGGGGGGTGTGCGACGCGGGGGGCCGCTCCGTAGAGTAGAGGATTTCTAGAGGAGAGAAAGGGGGTGAGCGTAGGAGAGAGGGGGGAGGGGACGCGCATGCGCTGTGGGGACGCGGGAAGGATGGACGGACTAAGCCCCCTCCAAACACATGCAAGCAAGATCAAGGAATGGGGTCAACCTGGGCGACAGACACCACCTGCCTAGCCATTGCTAAGCAGCCTCTCATTGCTCTCGGCCATGACTCTGATGACTGTAGTAGTGGTTGACGGCCTTCATATTACTACAGTGTTCTGGTTCGCATAATGGGTGCTTCCCTACTTCATGAAAGTGGCCGGACGCGGGACGCGAGACGGGGGACGCCGGACGGACAAAGCCCTGAGCATAAGATGCTTCGCATCTAAAAGAAAGAAAGAGAGCAGGGGAAAAAACGAAGAGAAACAAAGAAGGCTGCGCACCTCCCCACTTTCTTCGGGCTTGGCACCCCCGGTACGAAGCTGCCTTGCTTTTATCAATTTTCACTTGTATGAGGAATATAATTTAGGGTGTCTTTCTATGTGTGCTGCCTACTGCTGCTGTTCACATATATAAAAAAAGTATGCCGTCAGTAACCTAATTACAGGTTAGGTTACTCTACTTTGTTTCTGCTTTCCTTTTTTTAGTTCCGGTAAGCAGGAAGCTTTATAACTTCGAACCAACGGACTGAAGGAATAAAGAGACTCGGTTACAACATCTCCGCGTTGTTCGGGACAAGTTCCTGCGCATATAAAACTAGCCGTCGCAAGAAAGCTATCCACGACTGCACGCACTCGGCCGTAATGGCTTTCTGATTGAGCGGTGCAATAAAGCGGCATATCGCGTGACAGCTGCAATAACTCGCAGGCTGATGGCCATCAAGAAGGCACAGAAATAGCGTCGCAAGGAATATCCATTTATGTGGGACTCAGGTCATTGTTTTCTAAACCAAGTATTCCCTGGGAGCACGTACACCTTGTCCTTCAACTTTGGGCAGTTCGAGCTGACTCATGCGACTTATTCCCTCGCGATTCGAATACAGAAACGACGATCAATTTTGAGGATGCATGGTTGCACGGATCGAAGTTTGCACGTATCGCTCATTGTGGTTCTGAGAAGCTATAATTTATCTTGATCTCTTCGTAAAAACACGCATTAGGAACAGCTTGCAAACTGACTTTTTCTTACCGAGGGTCGGCCGTTCAGCGAGCCTGTATACCTGCACCCACCTTAAAGCAAACGTGTTATAACAGAGGAGCGTGTTATAATAGAGGAAAATGTTATAATAAAAGAGCGAAATAAAATGGAGAGGCGCGGACGAAAAGTGTGGTAGAAAGTGTTCAAGAATATTTTAGTTCAGGACGAGAACGGTGTAGTGCCTCACAAATAACACGACATTATTTTAGGTATCTAGCTCTGTTAGTCAATAATAAAAGTGCAGTTTCATATTTAATGAAGAACGTCTTTCTAGTGTCGTTCAAAAAAAAAAATAAACTTAATATCATCACGTCTGTTAGAGGCAGATTGTCACAAAAAATCATCTCAGGAGCTCACGCGCTTAATAACAATAAAAAAAACATAGTTGGTCCCTCCTTCATAGCAATCGGTGTAACAAGAAAGTAAAACGTGTCCTTACAGAAGTATTTGAATGTTTACTGTACATTTATATAAGAGAACTTGCACAATGTCTATTGGTGTTTGGCAGCTAGAGCACTGTTTAACGCAGATGCATCCACGTTGACGCTTGGTGGCACATCTCCATCCCGACGACTAACGTCCATGATCAAGGATTTAAAAAAAAACCTTTGTGGTAGTTGTAGTAGTTAATTGCCAAAGCGTAATCAGAGAAAGCGATGCGACAGCCAGAAGAGCGTCGCTGACTGAACGCAGAACTTGGGCTCAGGCCCAAGTTCTGCGTGTCGCCTTCGGGCAGAAAAAAAAGTGTTCCCCACTCGACGTGATGGCTTCTGGCGGCGCTGACTGACGCTCCCAAGTTTAATGCACATATATACCCCATAAAAAGGACGGGGGGAATGGCCGCCGCGGTAGCTCAGTTGATAAAGCATCGAACGCGCTATTCGAAGGTCGCAGGTTCGGTCCCTGCCCATAGCAAGTTATCTTTTCGTTCACTTTTCTTTCTTCACATTTACATTACAATTACTTCCAATAACATCCCCTATACTTTCCTTGTCGTTATTGTCTATTTGTTCTCATTAATAATTTGTCTAGCAAAGACAAACGAGCCCTTAAAATTTCTACTTCCTTCCTCGAGGAGAATGACGTTGAATTTAAGGTGGGGCTTGGTCTAATGCTTGAATAACAAACAAGATGTCTTACCGAATAAAAGAGCCCATGGCTCGAACGGTAAACTCCTGTCGCTTTTTTCATAACGTAAAAATTAGGAATTCATAAGTTGGCACGTGTTAACGCATGACATGGTTTTTGTTAAATACGAAACTATATGAAGCTGTCATTATTGTTATCGGGTGATAATAGTTCCTGCATTAGCCAGATAAAAAAGAGGCATTAGACAAAAAAAAAGCCGGAAGATCCTACGCACTGTGGGAATCGATGTAATGCGAAGCAGCCAGGAAGAAGCAAATCATGCTTTACATAATTTGCATGTCATGTTTTACATGTTAGGACCTGTCATTTATGTTCGCCATACAGTCACGTCGCGCAATACCAATTTTGGTGTATATCAAGCTAGCGAACTGGACGCAAGCGCACCATGAGCGTGGCATGTAAATGGCGTTGTAGATGACATGCATGCCAAGATTATCATGTTACCACCTGCCACTTAGGTTCGCTATACTGTCATGTCACTAAATACAAAATTTGGTGTCTGTGAAGCTAACGAAACGGCCGCGAGGGCGCCATGAGCGTGGCATGCAAGTGATGTCGCACATGACATGTCATGATTTCCATATTACCACTTGTCATTTATGTTCGTCATACAGTCATGTCACTCAGTATCAAACTAGGTGTCTATCAAGCTAACGAAACGGCCGCGAGGGCGCCATGAGCGTGGCATGCAAGTGATGTCGCACATGACATGTCATGATTTCCATATTACCACTTGTCATTTATGTTCGTCATACAGTCATGTCACTGAGTATCAAATTAGGTGTCTATCAAGCTAACGAAACGGCCGCGAGGGCGCCATGAGCGTGGCATGCAAGTGATGTCGCACATGACATGTCATGATTTCCATATTACCACTTGTCATTTATGTTCGTCATACAGTCATGTCACTCAGTGTCAAATTAGGTGTCTATCAAGCTAACGGAACGGCCGCGAGCGCGCCATGAGCGTGGCATGCAAGTGATGTCGCACATGACATGTCATGATTTCCATATTACCACTTGTCATTTAGGTTCGTCATACAATCCCATCACTCAATATAAGGTTTGGTGTATATCAAGCTAACGAAACGGCCGCGAGCGCGCCATGAGCGTGGCATGCAAGTGATGTCGCACATGACATGTCATGATTTCCATATTACCACTTGTCATTTATGTTCGTCATACAGTCACGTCACTCAATCCCAAGATTGGTGTATATCAAGCTAACGAAACGGCCGCGAGCACGCCATGAGCGTGGCATGTAAATCATACTTTTCGTGACAACTTATTCATGATTTTCATGATATGACAAGCCAATTATGTTCGTCATACACTCATGTTATGCCTTACTAAATTTGGTATAAATGCCATTAACGATACGGCCAGGAGAGCACAAAGTCGTAGGTGGATAGATAGATAGATAGATAGATAGATAGATAGATAGATAGATAGATAGATAGATAGATAGATAGATAGATAGATAGATAGATAGATACGCTCAAAGTCGCCGAAGTTCGCTAAGAAATGCTTCGCATTCAAGTGTGAAACTGAGAAAACTTGAAGGATGTGCATTTGGTAGCAGAAATGTGTGATTACACATGGTCGGTCTATAACCTTGCTCAGATTATTGCAGTTCAGAGTATCTACCATGCTGACTGTGCCAAAATACACTTTGGTTATCAAGCGTCTGTTGAAACAAAGTTCTTCCGTTGTTATTCTTTTCAGGCATTTTATTTACAAGATTGACCAACAGTTCTTGGCTAACAACGTTTAGCGTCTTTGTATGCCACTTCGCAGTTAAATAATATTTTTCGTGTAATACCATTTCATCATTGCCGTTCACTGGTGATTATTCATCATTGCATTTAGTCAAGCGTCGTTTCTCTATTTTATGAACGCTGGCACCTCTAGGGCCAAAGTAACTTGCAAATCTTTTTTTTTAACCCGATAGCGTTAAAGAGCTCGTTTCGCAGAAATTCCGGCGTCGGCGTCGGCGTCGGTGCCGGCGTCGGCGTCGTTGGTTGTGAGCGAAAAATCATCATCTTGTCCGTGACCGAAAAATCGAGAAAGATGCAAATAAAATAAATAATAAAAATTTTCGGGTCCGAGAGAGCATCGAACCCGGGCCGTCTGCGTGGCAAGTAGGTGTTCTACCACACAGCCATGCCTCTGCTTGGATATACTGTGAAAATAACTTCCTCTGCTTGGAAATGCAGTGAAAATAACTTCCATGCTTCGCAAACGCAAGCGTCCTTTATATAGGCGTCCCAATATAACATGTAATATCCCAGGAATATTGCGTGGTACAAGCGTAAATCGCCATCGGGCGTCAGAATATGTGACTATCATAACGATTACATAGTTTAAAGCCAGCCACCCATTACAAACGGCACACACGTTACTGCGCGTATTCCCTTAACACCACGTAGTGGGTGCATAGCAAGTTCGAAAACATTTCCCACATTTGCCGCGCATAATTTCTCCTGGTTTAAACCATACTACCCATTACATAGTATGCAATAAGTGATTGAAGTACGCAGTAGGAACGGGATATCGCTATCGCGTTCAACTCTTAAAGGCGAAGCTTAAGGGTCCCCCCAATTTTTTTACGATTGTGTACTATCTTAATTGTTGAGTTTATACTCTAATGTCCTTCACACAAGTTGTTTTTACTGTTTCTCAGTCTTCGTTTGTTGAGAACAGAATGATATTTGGAAGACGTTAACAGGTGCAAAACTACTGTTTCCACAAGGAAATTTTGGCTGGTTCATTCAGTGCCGGCTGCTGAGACAAACTGATTTGTTCCGGTCAATGCCAAAGAAATTATTTGTAACGAGATAAGGTGACTGTTCCTCTTGCAAACCGTAATCTAATAGTACCCTGTTTTCTGAATAGTTTCACAATCATGTACTTTTAATATTAATAATTAACTTAACTTATGGATGCTGTGTTTCTCTGCTGGAAGTGAAAAATCGCTGCAGAGACATCTCAATGCCTGAGATGTAAGGTACGGGCAGGTAAGGTATTTTTAATAGGAAGATAGTAAGTTTGTGTGAACATTTAGAGCTCGCACACGCCACATGTCCCCAGAAAGGATTATTGTGTAATAATTAATACGTTGAAATGACTTATAGTGCGCGTGAGACATACGCAACGTCAACGAAAGCAGACACATTTATAAAAGCCGTTCTTTCTCCGACATGGAATCTTTTCTCCCGACCAAAATGTCTTCTGATGAATATACCGGAACTTGCTTGCGAAGATTTGACGAAGAGGAGAACGAGACTGGAGTGGCTCGCGAGAGGCTTCCTAAAGACTTCTTCGCTGAGCTACTCGTCCACATTGCCTCTGTTGTAAATAAACGCGTTCCATTGTCACGGAAGGAAGACGAAGACGTGGCGCATGAAGAACGCACTCCGAATGAGCTCTGGCTATTCGAATAATGAACAGCCCATCTCGTGCTTCCGCAACGTTGTGATCACCTGCAATCGACGCGCCTCAACGCCCGGCATCTTTTGAGACTTAGATCTTCTACATCCGGTGAGTTCTTGGCATTTCACCGACAATTACGAGGCGGGCAGGCCGCTGCGCTAGGCCTAACACAGGCGCCACGATTTCGGTGCGAAGGCATCGCTCGCCTATCACGCTTGACGGGCCACTATACTCCGAAGATGAGTGCCGGCCACACCGAACAAGCCGCAGCGATGAATGGAACAGCCCTGGCAGCTGCAATGGACGAAGAACCAAGCGAGGAAAACGAAGATGGGACTTGGTTTCTCGTGGCCCGGAAGCGCAAGCGATAAGCCCAGGCCATGTCGAACTTGCCGCGCAACACTGAGCCGACGCAGCAAAGCCAGGAGCAGGTTACATCGCGCAAAAGCTTTCTGCTGCCGCCACTACCGATCGACGACTTGAAAGTGGTTTTCCGACCAAGAGATGGTCTTAACCTGAGTGAATGGCCACAACATTTCATAGCACGGGCCATTGGTATGGCAGCTCAATTAACTGACATCCCCCTCCACCAGCTGACTATACGTATACGCCGAGACCAGAACGTTGCAGTGGTCAGCACACCGGACGAGGAAATAGCTGCAGGACTACAGCAGATCACGGTTCTATGTCGGTCGCGAGGCCAGAGTCATTCTGCCAGCCATATCCACAACCAGCAGCAAGAGGGCAACCAACCTCAGGGTGCATGGGCGACAACGCCGCAGCAGCAAGGAAAGAAGGTGGCAGTGGAGCCCGCAGGCTCTGGTGGCAAAACAACATCGGTGAGTTGGTCAGCGCAGTTTCCTCCTCTTTCTTCTTCCCATCCTTCACCCGCCTCCACACAACAGATGCAAATCCAAACGCTTCGCGCACAGGATAACGCACCCACTGATACACCTCCGCTTACGCTTGACAAACGGAATGACGAATACTGTGCAAAACAAGAGGTGCGAGAAATGATAACTGAGATGGGAAGTATTCTAAGGGCAGAAATGCAAAAATCAAAGAAGATATCATGGCCGTTGTCAAGTACATGGTGCAAGAGGTAATTAAACAGGCCATGAGTGACATGAAGCAATTCAGTAGTACCTCCCTCACCCAGCAAGCTGACTCCCTTCCGCATGACACAACCTCCGCTCGAGATCCACGAAGGTCACACCCCTATACCCGTCCGGGTCGTTCAAGCACAGTTTCCATCATCACCGATACACCGAGCAATCATGGCCAGCAAACCTAAGAAACTCGTTACGACACCCTTCCGAGTGTGGCCATGGAATTGTAGAGGTTACCGCAAGAAGCGCGGGGCACTCACACAATTCTATCTAGACAGCCACACCAACCAGATGTGATAGCACTTCAAGAATTGCACTGCACTCCAACTCTTCCTGGCTACAACGCTTACATAGATAAACACGACACCACCAAGCCGAATTTAGCTGCTACCCTCGTATCCAAACACATCACAGTATTGTGGTGAATTGGGCCTGTTGGTTGATCATCTTAAGACACAAAGAAACGACACCAGACAACATACGAGCGCTAACTACCAACAAAGGTTTATTGACCATCACATGCGTATATATACCGTGCTCAACACCGTCGCACATGCGCACACTACTTTCTCAGAAAGTACAACTCTTTATCTGAAAGGTGTACAGACGGGGTACTGACACATGCTGAACCCAATGAAGATATTTTTTCTGCCTCTATAATCTCGCGAGTGAGCCTATCACTACTTTTGCTGACGACAGTACACTGTGCAAAAAGGGGTTCACAGCCACAAGACCCGCAGTGCATTGCCAACCAACCGTCACGTGCCGTTTTCTTTACATTTTGCGCATGCTCCTTCAAACGTTCATTTAGGGATCGCCCTGTCTGCCCTATATACTGTTTACCACAGGACAGCGGAATGCTGTAAACTACATTGGTAGCGCAGGCAACAAATGCACCTTTGTGCTGCTTTTTGCAGCCTCGTTGAACACGAGAGCTCCTCTGATTGCAGAGTTTGATGAGCTTCTGTGGCGCGGAAAACACCATTTTCACTTTTGAGCGACCAGCAATCTTCTTAATATTGTGGGACAGCTTGTGAATATAAGGTAAACAGTATATAGGGCAGACAGGGCGATGCCTAAATGAACGTTTGAAGGAGCATGCGCAAAATGTAATGAAAACGGCACGTGACGGTTGGTTGGCAATGCACTGCGGGTCTTGTGGCTGTGAACCCCTTTTTGCACAGTGTACTGTCGTCAGCAAAAGTAGTGATAGGCTCACTCGCGAGATTATAGAGGCAGAAAAAATATCTTCATTGGGTTCAGCATGTGTCAGTACCCCGTCTGTACACCTTTCAGATAAAGAGTTGTACTTTCTGAGAAAGTAGTGTGCGCATGTGCGACGGTGTTGAGCACGGTATATATACGCATGTGATGGTCAATAAACCTTTGTTGGTAGTTAGCGCTCGTATGTTGTCTGGTGTCGTTTCTTTGTGTCTGTTTTTCCCTGCGCTACGAAGTGTTTAAGATGATCAACCAACAGGCCCAATTCACCACAATTCTGAAGTTCATTTCTAGTGCAACGGGCTCTCCTACTTCTGTCTTCACTCATCCGTGTACAACCGTGTCCCTCATCGCTGTGGCTACTTGCAGAGCACGCACTTTCTCCTTCTGCATACGGAACAGGCAGCTGCCACCTGACGTAAGCCTCATTTTCGGAGGTTTCGTCCCTTCGTTCGGGCATGGAACTCGTGTGTGCAAGATTCTCAAGTCCGAGTGGTATAGGCAAGCCAGGCTGCATCGTCAATACCTTTCTGCGCAGGTATTACAAATGTATGAAGCATCAATAGCCAAACGTCAGTTGCTTGAGTTCATGAGAATTGCAGACCAGTCGACTGAATTTCTTTGGGCCCAACACTTGCGTGTATTGCGAGCCAGCATCCCAAAGAAGAAGCCTGCTGTGATGTGTCCTGTACACAAGGCTGAAGATGTTGTGTTACCGCCCGACGTGGAGAGCGTTTTGGCCCTCGGCCCTAAATTTGCGGTGGAGCCAAGCCCTACGGCACCCAAGCTGCTTGCCCTCGTTCGACATGCGTCACGTCAAGCCCCTGAAGAGGAGCAGGAACGTTTCGTGTCGGAAGGTGTGGACGTTCTGGTCCACCACAGACAAGGCAACTCCAGGATTCCCCTGAGGAGCGTCGAGGCTTATCTTGAGGCGAATTCCCTGATGGTCCTGCCAGCTGACAAGGAAGGAGGGTTTGCTGTTCTTTCCTCTGTTTTATTTGACGCCAAGGCGGACGATGCAATCTCTTCAGTTTTTGATTGTCATGACATGGTTTCCATGTCTAAGGTGAAAGCCGAAGCTAAAAAGCTTTGTAAAAGATTGAGCACTAACCAGTTATTAGGTGACCTGTCAAAGTCACAGAAAGACTTCCTTGACGTATTTTTCAGTGCGAAAACGCACAAAACTGATATGCCATTTAGAGTCATCATTTCGGAACGTGATGCTTGGCAAAAATCTATAGCGCTATTTTTACAAGAGCGACTTAAGCTGTTAGCAATTGATGACCCGTTTTGCGTCAAAAACTCGGATGAAGTGTTATTGTTTTAGATGCTAACCGCGACAAACAACTTTGTGCCTTTTCGATAGACGTGAAGGACCTGTTTTGCTCCTTACCTCATGACGAACTGCTCGCTACCGTAGAAGAGTGCATAGACTGTAATGGATCTGTAGAATTTCAGAATTCTTCCGGTATTTCTGTCGGTAACTTTTTAGAACTTTTAGCCTTTTATCTCAGATCAACGTACATAGAATGGAAAGGCAAGCCATACCTTCAGAAGAAGGGCGTCTGTATTGGATCTTGCATCGCTCCAATTCTAAGCGATTTATTTTTGGCCAGATTAGACAGAGTAGTGTTGGATCGTCTGCAGGGAACGACAGTGTTGAAAATTTGTCGGTACGTTGATGATTACATTGTGTTCTTTGAGAAGGGTTCGAGTACGGTGCAGGAATATGCGTCTGAAGTTCTTAAGACTTTTAAAGATTGTTTTAAATCACTTGAATTGACTCATGAGCTGCCTACTAACAGTACTCTCAAGTTCCTTGACACTAAGATTACTTTTAAACCTGACAAAACCTGTTGGTGTTATGAACCGCGAAGTAAGAAGCCTGTTTTGCCGTATGCGTCAGCGCATTCGAAATTGGTCAAGAGGGGCATCGTCAATCTATGTTTTTTGAATGCAGTAAAGAAATCTTGCCCTCACGAGATGCACTCAAGCCTTCGCTTCCAGTCCGAGCGGTTGTTACAGGCTGGCTACCCTTTGCATGTTCAGTGCTCTGTTGCCGAAGCCTTGCTCCGAAAAATGCGCATGCAGAACAACTGTTCACAGGGTGCATCAACCGATGCACAGCAAAAAGTGGCCGTAATGCCTTATATTCACAAGCTGTCCCACAATATTAAGAAGATTGCTGGTCGCTCAAAAGTGAAAATGGTGTTTTCCGCGCCACAGAAGCTCATCAAACTCTGCAATCAGAGGAGCTCTCGTGTTCAACGAGGCTGCAAAAAGCAGCACAAAGGTGCATTTGTTGCCTGCGCTACCAATGTAGTTTACAGCATTCCGCTGTCCTGTGGTAAACAGTATATAGGGCAGACAGGGCGATGCCTAAATGAACGTTTGAAGGAGCATGCGCAAAATGTAAAGAAAACGGCACGTGACGGTTGGTTGGCAATGCACTGCGGGTCTTGTGGCTGTGAACCCCTTTTTGCACAGTGTACTGTCGTCAGCAAAAGTAGTGATAGGCTCACTCGCGAGATTATAGAGGCAGAAAAAGATATCTTCATTGGGTTCAGCATGTGTCAGTACCCCGTCTGTACACCTTTCAGATAAAGAGTTGTACTTTCTGAGAAAGTAGTGTGCGCATGTGCGACGGTGTTGAGCACGGTATTTATACGCATGTGATGGTCAATAAACCTTTGTTGGTAGTTAGCGCTCGTATGTTGTCTGGTGTCGTTTCTTTGTGTCTGTTTTTCCGTGCGCTACGAAGTGTTTAAGACATCACAGTGGTCGATCACACGCTCGACAACTCAAGTATTGCACACGTTCTTCTAGAAATCTTACCGACAGCTCGATCGCAAGCCAGCTTGTTTGTGCTAAACATCTACAGTGCGCCTAAATCTCGACGGGACGAATTCGGACAGCTTTTTACTGCTGCGTGCAAGCAAGCTAAAAAGTAGATAATTCTCGGAGATTTCAGTGCGTACCATCCAGCGTGGGGATACGAAACAGAAATTCCTAAAGGCCGCCGGCTAGTTCACGCTATGACCGTTCATCAATTAACCCTTCTAACAGAACCTGACACACCTAAGAGAACAGGCAACAGCGTGAGCAGGGAGTCGTGTCCAGACCTAACAATGGTCAAAGGGTTGGCTCAATGCTCATGGATTAATCTGATGGAGAACTTGGGCAGTGATCACAACGTTCTGGCCATAGAGGTCGAAGTAGCGCCGACACGTATTCCCTATCGTAAGATCAAAATAACGAATTGGGAGGCATTTCGGCGCAAGAGAACAAACTCCAAACAAAGCGATGCACCGCCCCTATGTGAATGGATTGAAACTCTACAGGCAGATTTCAAAGCTGCAACCAGAGAGCTAACTACGACAACGGAGGTCCCAGAGGTGGATAAGAATTTACTTCACCTCTGGGAGGCTAGACGAAGTCTAACGAAGCGATGGAAGAGGCAGCGGCACGATCGCAAGCTTAAACAAAGGATCGCACGGATAACGGCAGAAGCGGAAGAATACGCCGATACCCTCACTAAGGACAGCTGGCACAACTTCTGCGGGCGCCTGAATGGCACGCTGAGTACATCCAAACATGGTCAATCCTCCGAGCATTACTCAACTCAACACATACGAGAACTCACACTAATAACACCATCCGTACTATTCTTCACAAAGAACAAATGGATGACGACGACCTCCTGCAAACGCTGCAACAGCGATACATATCTACAGGTCCTAGGCCAGAATACAAAGACTATCCACACAAGGAAGAAACAGACCTATTTGCAGACATCACAGAGGCAGAAGTGAGGGCAGCCCTGCTAGGCATAAGACGAAACACGGCACCGGGAGCAGACGGCATCTATTATGCACTACTACGCAACCTCGACGATAAGGCCATCCATCAACTCACTGACTTCTACAATAAACATTGGAAAGACGGAACACTTCCTCAGGAATGGCGGCAAGCCGATATCACATTAATTCCAAAACCTGGCAAACCTTTGTCCCTTCAAAATCTGAGACCCATATCCCTGACATCGTGTGTCGGAAAACTCTTCGAACACGTTGTTCTTATGCGCCTGCAAGATTACCTCGAGGTGACCAACTTCTTTCCTACCACCCTATTCGGATACCGCGCTAATTTGTCGACACAGGACGTACTGCTAGAACATAAGGAAGATGTCATGGATGGCCCTAGTGCGGCTCAAACTAGAACAATTTTGGCCTTGGATCTTAAGGGGGCTTTTGATAATGTCTCACATGACATCATTTTAAACAACCTTGCCTCCTCCCGATGTGGTAAACGCACCTACGATTACGTACGAGCGTTTTTATCTGACCGCACGGCAACCATTGGCCTTGGGGAACTTCGGTCAGGCACTATAAGGCTTTCCGGCAGAGGTACTCCGCAAGGTTCAGTTTTATCACTTACCCTGTTCAACGTGGCCATGGCAAAGCTACCACCACTCCTAGACAAAATTCCGAACGTGCAGCATGTGCTCTACGCCGATGACGTCACAATCTGGGTAAGCAAAGGGTCAGACGGCGCCATTCAAGACGCACTACAGGACGCTGTAAATGTGGTCCAAGGGTATGCCTTAGCCGGAGGACTCACTTGCGCAGCTGAGAAGTCGGAACTCCTGCTGGTGTTTAAACGCCGAAAAAGGACCAACGTACCACCAGACGTTACCATGCATCTGAATGGAAACCTTATTCCAAGGGTAGATAGACTCCGCATATTAGACCTTCATATACAACACAACGGCAAGGCCACATATACCCTCCAACTACTGCGCAAACAAATCGCCCAAGTGACGCATATGATTAAACGTATTACCAACCACCGACATGGACTTCTCGAAAAAGATACTCTACGATTGGTGCAAGCCCTCGTCATAAGCAGATTGACTTACCACCTCCCCTAACACAACCTTACTCAAACCGAGACAAACCGGATGGACACTCTTCTCCGCACGGCACTAAAGGCTGCCTGGGACTGCCCCATTACGCGTCAACGCAGCTCCTTCTACGACTTGGGGTTTACAGCACCATACGTGAACTAACTGAAGGACATCGTAACAGCCAAATTGAACGCCTCCAGCGGACAAGACAGGGTTGTCTCATGCTCTCTCGGTTGGGATACAGCGTGCCAAACAAACCGCAACAAGAACCGAAACATCTTTCACTTGACATTCGGAGGAAAATTCAAGTAGCCCCCATGCCCCGCAATATGCACCCTGATCGACATAAAGGCCGGAGACGGGCAAGAGTTCAAGCTCTGATGCGAGTCGTAGGCGGCGGCACATCCAACGCACCAGTCCTTTACACTGACGTAGCCCGATATCCTCAGAAACGAGCCATGTGTCTGGTCGTAGTGGACAATACCGATTCTGTAACGGTATCCGCTACCCTTAACACCGTGGACAGCAGTACGGCAGAGGAGGCTGCTATCGCTCTTGCTATCATACACGCTTCACAAATACCAGCACCGGACGAACCAATCACCATGGTTACTGATTCACAAACTGCCTGTCGGAACATAGCGAAAGGAATGGTCACACCCTAGACACACCGTATCCTGACATCAATACACCCCACTTTGTTACACAGGGTGCGTATCGTCTGGACACCTGGACACGCCTCTCTCCATGGCAATGAACGCGCTAATGCGGTAGCTCGAGAGCTTACAAACCGGGCGCCATCGGAAGAGCTGTCCAATCCAGACGACGCACCAACGGGACCGCTAAACTACATCGAAACGCTGCAACATTACCGACAAAGCCGTATGTACTTCCCACCACCACACAAATCACTCAACCGAGAGGATGCTGTTGCCTGGCGGCAGTTTCAGACTAATTCATTCCCCTGCCTTTATATCCTTCATCTCTTCCACCCAACACAATATCCCTCATACTGCCCTATTGTGGAGCAAAGCCCACGGCGTATCACTGCACCTGGGAATGTCCACAACCACCGGGCTACCGCCCAATTCCTTCACCCTCACATTCCTCCTGGGAGACTGCGCTGCCCAGCTCAGAGCCGCAGGAGCAGCGTCGGCTGATCCAGCGGGCACGTGGTGTGGCGCGAGCCAATGAGGCCCCGAACTAACGGCTCCACCCAACGAGGACGATCCTTTAGGCCTGCAAAAATAAAAGTTTTTAGATGCGAAGCATCTTATGCTCGGGGCTATATCCGTCCCTCCCGCGTCCGTCCCGCGTCCCGCGTCCGGCCACTTTCACGAAGTAGGGAAGCACCCACTATGCGAACGAGAACACTGTAGTAAAATATAAGGCCGTCAACTACCACTACAGTCACCAGAGTCATGGCCGAGAGCACAGAGAGGCTGCTTAGCAATGGCAAGGCAGGTGGTGTGTGTCGCCCAGGTTGACTCCATTCCTCGATCTTGCTTGCATGTGTTTGTGTCGTCCACGTTGACTCCATTCCTCGATCTTGCTTGCATGTGTTTGTGTCGTCCAGGTTGACTCCATTCCTCGATCTTGCTTGCATGTGTTTGGGGGGGCTTAGTCCGTCTCTCCTTCTCGCGTCCCACACCACCACAGCGCATGCGCATCTCCTCCCCCTCTCCTCTCCTACGCTCACGCCATTTCTCTCCTCTAGGAATACTCTACTCTACGGAGCGGCGCCAGCGTCCTACACACCCACAGCGCATGCGCGTCCCCTCCCCCCTCTCTCTCCTCTCCTAAGCTCACCCCCCTTTCTCTCCTCTAGGAATCCTTTACTCTACGGAGCGGCCCTCGCGTCCCACACTCCGACAGCGGATGGGCGTCCCCCTCCCCCTATCTCTCCTCTCCTACGCTCACCCCCTTTCTCTACTCTAGGAATCGTCTACTCTACGGAGCGGCGCCCGCGTCCCACAGCGCATGCGCGTCCTCTCCCCCCCTCTCTCCTACGCTCACCCCCCTTTCTCTACTCTAGGAATCCTCTACTCTACGGAGCGGCTCCCGCGTCCCACAGCGCATACGCGTCCCCTCTCTCTCTCCTCTCCTACGGTTCCCCCCGCTCTCTGCTCTAGGAATCCTCTACGGAGAGGCGCGCGACATGTGGTGCGACAGCTGCATACTCCGCTGGGGGGCACCACGGTAGTTCCGCTATATAAAAATGACGGAGCGGCGACGTTTCTCCCGCTCAAGCTAACCATCTCCCCTCTGCTTCGCATCCACACATGGTTCCCTTTAGCGGGAGATGGGGAAGATTTTTTTCTTTCTCTCTCTCCATTGTCACATCGTCGCCACTTTTTCGGACTGCTGACACCATTTTAAGTGCGGATCACTTTAGGGGCCAAGGCTGTCGTATACGCTGTCGTCGTCTTATGTAGCTTGGCGTAACGCTGCCACAACCACGCATAGCATAGCCATCTGTGGCATATTGAGCGCGCGTTCATGCCAAGGAGAAGTCTTCGTCCTCTTGTTTTTCCAGCGCCATGAGCATGATATCAAGTGCGGAGAACTTTATGTGGCCGGCCGTCGTGTGCTGTTGTATGCTGTCGTCGCTTGCAATAAAGAAGGCAACACCACGTATAAAAATGAAAAAAAAAAGAGCAAGCAAGCTAGAAATAGAAAGGGAGCTAGAAACAAAGGGGGAAATAGGAAAAAATAGAAATAAAGATAAATAAAGAGAGAAAAAAAAACAAGAAAACTAGAAATTAGAACAGAAAGAAAGGGGAGGAAAGAAAAAAAAACGAGGAGAAACAAAGAAGGCTGCACAGCTCCGCACTTGCTTAAGGCTTGGCACGACTTGTGTGAAGCTGCCTTAGTTTTGTATCTTTGTGGCACCCAGTTATTGCTTCAGAAAAAAGGTATTATGTCGACCCACCTATCTGATCTCGTTTGACGATCCCTCTCGTTCCTTAGTATGTTCAGCCTGTTTAGCTATTTGGGATAATACCGATGAACATCCGTATCCTCAGCTTTCTTTCTTAATCTTAAAAAAAAAACTTCCCCATCTCCCGCTAAAGGGAACCATGTGTGGATGCGAAGCAGCGGAGATGGTTAGCTTGAGCGGGAGAAACGTCGTCGCTCTCGTTTTGCGGCCCGGGTGCTGCACAGGAGAGAGAATCAGGCGCTCTCCGTCATTTTTATACCGTAGGAGAGGAGAGAGAGGGGGACACGCATGCGCTGTGGGACGCGGGAGCCGCTCCGTAGCGTGGATGATTCCTACAGCAGAGAAAGGGGTTGAGCGTAGGAGAGAGGACGCGCATGCGCTGTTGGACGCGGGGGGCCGCTCCGTAGAGTAGACGATTCCTAGAGTATAGGAAAGGGGTGAGCGTAGGAGAGGAGAGATAGGGGGGAGGGAACGCGCATGCGCTGTGGGGGGACGCGGGGGGCTGCTCCGTAGAGTAGAGGATTCATAGAGGAGAGAAAGGGGGGTGAGCTTAGGAGAGGAGAGAGAGGGGGGAGGGGACGCGCATGCGCTGTGGGGGGTGTAGGACGCGGGTGCCGCTCCGTAGAGTAGAGTATTCCTAGAGGAGAGGAAGGGGGGTGACCGTAGGAGAGCGGAGAGAGAAGACGCGCATGCGCTGTGGTGGTGTGGGACGTGAGAAGGAGGGACGGACTAAGCCCCCTCCAAACACATGCAAGCAATATTAAGGAATGTGGTCAACCTGGGCGACAGACACCACCTGCCTAGCCATGGCTAAGCAGCCTCTCTGTGCTCTCGGCCATGACTCTGGTAACTGTAGTGGTGGTTGACGGCCTTATATTGTACTACAGTGTTCTGGTTCGCATAATGGGTGCTTCCCTACTTCATGAAAGTAGCCGGACGCGGGACGCGGGACGGACGCGGGACGGACGCGGGAGGGACGGACATAGCCCCAAGCATAAGATGCTTCGCATCTAAAATACGCATGTTCGGTCCCTGACAGTGCGAACTTGTCTTTTCGTGCACTTTACTTTCTTCGGATCTATATCACAATTATTTCAAGACACTTAAAAGAGTACAGCTAACCCCCCTATACCTCCATTGGCTTAATTATCTGCTCGTTTCATTAAGATTGTGTCAAACAAGGACACAAGCGCTCGAAAATTTCCTTCGTCCATTCAGTCATAAGTAATGGCCCTTTAGCAACGCGGCCCAAACTACAGTGCACATTAGAGCTGTGCACGGGCCTAATTTTCAAGCCCGAGCCCTGCCCGGGCCCACTGACTGCGTCGAAGTCCCGCCCGAGCCCGACCCTAAAGAGCTTCGAGCCCGTCCGGCCCGGCCCGACGTACAAAAATACAAACCCGGGCCCGGTCCGGCCCGACACCATGAAAGTTTGCTGCGGAGACAAGATATCACTATTTTATCATGTGGCATTTTATTCAACATATCAAAGTTAAACACATGCAAACGACACATGTTAGTTTGTATACAAAGATTACAAATTGTGTAAAAATAACAAGCTGTGCAGTGATTCGGACATCAGTGAAGTGCGACGCTCCTGCATCACATATCCCGTCGAACTGAAGTTCCGTCCGCTGCTCGCACTGGTAGCCGGAATCGCGAACATTTTTTTCGCAAGCATAGCAAGCTTAGAATAAATAGACTCCTTGTTCTTCCAGAAATTTAGTAGTTCTGATGCAGGTCAGAAGGATGATTGCGTGGATAAATAATCACAAAGGTGATCAGTGCGTTCATCGTTAAAGAAAACAATTCCAGCATAACGTCTATATATTTGGTTTGATGTGGGCTTTGCACCTGGCCCGGCCCACCCGAAGCCCGAGATGAGTAGCCCGAGCCCGGCCCGGGCCCGAGATGGGAAGACCTCCACTTACCCGAACCCGGCCCGGGGGGCCGGGCCGGGCCGGGCTCGGGCTTTCGGGCTACCCGGAGCCCGTGCACACCTCTAGTGCACATACTGCGGTGCTTTAAACAAAACGCTTTGTGCCGAGGTCATCGAAATGTATCGTTAAGCCTCCTGACCCGGCCAGGCTCACGTGACTTCTACTGTTATTAAAAACAAGTGATATGCTCGCCACGGTGCTCTAATGGTTATGGTGCTCGATTGCTGACCCGCAGGTCGCGGGATCGAATCCCGGCCACGGCGGCCACGTTTTCGATGAAGGCGAAAATCCTTGAGGAGGCCCCTGTGCTTAGATTTCGGTGCACGCTAAAGAACCCCAGGCGGTCAAAACTTCCGGAGAACTCCACTACGGCGTCTCTCATAATCATATCGTGGTTTTGGGACGTTAAGCCCCAACTATTATTAAAAGCAAGTCATATAATACCATGTTTGTGAGACTCTCGTTCTTTGGTGAGTCTTCCTATTTCTTTCCCGTCCGTGGTACTCGTATAATTCCTCGCAAACTGAGACCTATATACATGCTTGTACATTATCGATTCCTCCTTTCCTGCTGTCAACCTTGTCGTCACTTTATCTCACTCTCCCATCCTTCAACGGTACTTCAGTGACACGTATTTAGTACACTAAAAGTTTGTTAATTTGACCCAGGTTAATTGGGAAATACGCATAATTCGGACGTGTTCTGTATACCCCGAAATCATATGTATTGTTTAGTGGCATCTAACTCTCATTAATTCGGTCATAATAATTAATTCGGTCAAACTCGCTTTTTATCCTGGCCCATACGTATGCCTGTTAACTGCAAGACTAACTAGACATGATCACCCTGAATCCTTAACTCCATATCAAACAAAAACTAACACCTTCAAAATTTCTTTTTTTTTTCGTCGCACTATTAACGAATGGAACACATTGCCATTATCATTGATTGATTCAGTTGAGCCAACTGACCAGATTAATTTCCGATATCCTAACATTGAACTTGAACTCTGTTTTTTTGTTTATTTTTCGCCTTTTTAAACTCTGGGCTTATGCTGGCCTGCAGTATGTTGTGAATAAAATATTCGAGCTAAACCCGGTTAATTCGGACGATCCTCGGAGTGCACTAAGCACAAAGAGCCGCAAATGTGTGACGCAAAGCAGCGACAACTGCGGTGGCAAACAACCGAAGTAGCGGCGGGCCTTCAGAATGATGTTTTCGCCATAGAGTTTCCTACAATATTTACTAGAGGGAACTCTGGTACTAGTGTCTATGGGAGCTGCAACGCATGGAGCTTCAGCCAGCATGGGAATCATGGGTAGTACTCTAAGCTTCGTACTTTAGGCGCCGTTTGGCTCCGTGTAGCCTGCACCCGCTTTCTCACAAGATGATGTTAGGCACATTTTCAGCAGTTCCACTTCACCGTCTCAACCTTTTCAGGCTCACCAATTCAAATAATATAATATGTGGGATTTTACGTCCTAAAACCACGATATGATTATGAGGGACGCGGTAATGGATGACTCGAGAGATTTTGACCATCTGGTGCTCTTTAACGTGCACTGACATCGCACAGTACACGGGCCTCTAACGTTTCGCCTCCATCGAAATGCGACCGCCGCGGCCGGGATCGAACCCGCGACCTTCGGGTCAGCAGCTGAGCACCCTAGCCACTGATTCACCGAGGCGGACTCACCAATTCAAATCGGCTCACCAGGTTCACAACGATCTATTCTTCTATCCGAAACAAACGCCAAGACACCACAATAAACAAAGCCACAAGTGCGTTCGAAGCCACAAGCACGAAGATTAGGCAAATACGTGTACGACCCATCATTTTCAAATGCTTTTCAATCACGAGTAAAATTATGTGCATATGTTGTTTTAGCCTCCTGAAACACCCAAAGAAGGGTGGAAGCCTTATTTATTCAAGGCATGCCCGTTATCCATATTAAACGCGTATTAGACTCTTTTAGTTGGCCATCCGCAGCAGGTCTGCCGACGCAGCCTGCAAGCCATATTTCTAATGGCAGGCTGCGTCCGCATAGATGTAGCAACTAGAATGTCTATTAGTGCGCCACACCAGAACAACGACGCGCCGAAACGCACACAAGTGCATGCAGCAACGCCGGCGGAAGCGTCGGTACCACTAGGAAAAGTTGCAGCGGCGCCACCAAGATTTTTCTGTGCCAAATGGCACGCCCGAACGCTCCCGTTCGCGTCACTGAACAGTGGGCCGAACGAAGGGCCCCTATACCACCAACAGAAGCTCGCGCGCTCCGCGCCGTGCCTTTCCGCTATCCACAACGGCTGTCGTGACGTCACCTGTCTGATTAGGTGACGTCACGAGCAATAGACGCTGTGAGGTCAAGCTTGTTTTCTGCTAGCAGGTGCACGCGCTTCTTGCGTTTCCACCTCGGACGCTGAGGAACGGCACTCGGAAAGGTGGACGGACGAGCCGACGAACGCTGCGCAGCGAAGGAAACAGCGAAACGAGCAAACGCGCGTAACTCTTCTAGCAGTCGCAGTAGGCTGCTTTACAACTGCAACGCTACAACTAAATTTACACCACTGCGGCCCTTTTAAAGTGAGGCGCCGGAGGTGGACAGAAAGGGGCGCTGTGGTCGAGGGGGGATAGGCTGGGTGCACGAGCACCGCACCTCGCATATCGAGGAACGCGGGACTCCACAATACTTGTGAGTGCGCCGCAAGGGACGCTCATCGGCGTTACTGCCATACGCGGTCCGCATCCCACAAGAACGCTTGGCAAGACGCGCGGGACTCACAGCCCGCCCAACGTAACCTAATATGTTATTCTGCGCGGAGTCTTTACTGAAGTATCATTTTCTTGTATTGTGCTAAGCAAGCCTTCGTCTTTAGCAATATGCCTATTTGCATCTTTTTTATGTACTGTCTACTTTGTTTGTTTTTTTTTTTCATTGTGTTTATCTTGCGATTATTAGTCATTTGTATTGCCCCTCCTGCATGGGCCAGCATATTGGCCTGCAGTATCAATAAATAAAATATACACTTCGACAGTAGCGCCACCTTAATATAACCCACAAGCCGCGCCACACGCCCAAGCAGGCACGGAACCGGTTGTCCGGCCCACTCAGAACGCTTCTAGTACACTCTACCATGCTGGCCGAATGATCGCAGCGCCAGGGCTCTCTAGGCAATTTTCACCATCCGCAATCTGACTACAGCCGCAGTGCTGGAGGTCAAAGCTTCAGCAGCTGCGGCGACCTTCTTTACTTGATGCACGCCTACTACAGGGCGTTGTCATGGACGAATGATTGTTTTCTTGGTAGTTTCGATAATTAAGCATTCGGTTATATCGGATAATTAAGCATTCGGTTCTCCGGTACCGTGAAATTTGAACTGACGAGCTTTTACTGTATACGTAATGATTCTTTTGAAATGCGTTTATTTTTTACCCTTTTTTATCCTTTTTACCCTTTCTTGCCTTACTATCCCCCCCCTTACCCCTTTTACAGTGCAGGGTAGCAAACCGGAAAACTTTAGGCAGTGTGGTTTTCTGGGCCAGTTGGTACATGATGTGCAGTGAAGGGTTCCAGCAAGTTCCAAACGCGAGCACAATAAGAAAGTAACGCACAGGACAAGGCTGGTGGACAGAGCAGCATTGGCACAGATCCCACTAGACTTAAAGCCAGCCTTGTCCTTGTGCGTTACTTTCTTCTTGTGCTCGAGTTTTAAACTTGCTGGAACCGTTCACTACACAGAGAAAAATTTTATTCTGGTTAACCTACCTGCCTTTTACATAACCTCTTCCCTCTCTCTCTTCTTTTTTCCCTTTTGTTCCTCATGAATAAGTAGCCGCCTGGGGGTAGAGTTACTGACCACTATTCCTTATTGCTAGTTATAACGATAATAATAATTATATAGACTGGATGCACTTGCCAAATTTACGACCCTGCACTAGACTGCACACCTTGGGGATAATAACGACTGCCTACCGAAGCAGGCACCACAATTTCCTTGATAGATAGGGCAGTCTTTCGAATAAAAAAAAAAAAAAGATTCGGTGGGCCTAACAGTCGTATATAATTCCAGGCGTTTCAAACAGTATTCTACACCACTAAAAAGTCTCGTTTTTCAATGGCGATGCCCGTTATTCAAATAATGAAGTGTATTTTGCCCATAATATTGACTTCACGTATAAACAGCTTAATTTTCTTAGCCTCTTTCTCTTTCTTCCCCAATAATGCTTCCATTATTATATTTTTTGTAAAAGTTAAACGGAAGGAAATGGAAAACAAACACGTACAACTGCAGCAGGCACTCTGAAACGTATCTCGAAAGTCGGGACTATGTGAGAGTTTGCTAAGAATAATTATATCATGCACAAATCACATACACGTGCTTTGTGCAGCGATGGCGATAAACTGCAAACGAGGTAGCCCGCTGCCGTTCTGCGCGTGGCCATACACTGTAAACGCAAACTAGCCGAATTGGGCGTTTTAAGGGCTTAATACTACCTTCATTTGGGACCGTACTCCCTTAGGGAGTATTAAGATCGGTGTAATAAAGTTCTGCGTCCTCAATTTTACTTCCTTGAGAAATTATGGGGATAAAAGGTGGAAGAAAGGAGGTAAATTCACGATGTGACGCCATTTTGTCAAATGGAGTTCAAGGACAGAAAACTCCTATTTCACTTTCTCGGGCATATCTTCCCTTTATTTTATCCGAAGCTATAGTGCTTTCAGTGCTGGCGTGCATGTATGCAACTGCGCGGGCGAAAGAAGTGTTTCTCAAAGTGCTTAATAAATTCATGAACGTGCTAATCAACGATTTCTTCGTCTCGTCGACTGATGCACATTGTTGTACGGAATGCAAACTACCGCTGGGCTCGTGTTCACGATGCATTTCGACCACAGAATTACTTCGCTTATGTTGTTTTACCATCAAATCGAAGTTCAACTAAAAGTAGGAGCGTGTACACCCTCGATGTGGCCTATCGGCACCGCATGCACAGTCAGTATACCCCATTGGATGACGAATTGGGCACAGGCGGTCTGCCTCAACGCACGGAATAAGATCCGGAGAAACGAAAGAAAAAGCATGCTTGTAATAATAAGCAAGTTGTGCGTGTAGTTGCAATGATATTAGCCCAATAGTAATGCGTGTCAGCGGGGCGCAAGCGCTTGGAATATCTCTGCAATGACGTAACACAGAGATGTGACAGCAAGAAAAAATTGGCCGCGTATCTGCGTGCTTCGCTGCAAATGTCGTCGAAAGACGATAGTCTTGTGCCGACTGCACTGCATGAGCGGCATGAGTACCACAATTTAATAGCTGGGCTATCGGTGGGCTCGTTTTTCGGACGTTTTCCAGGCACGCTTAGACGGACGCCGGCGTTTATCCGCTGAAATTTGGTCGTCGGTCTTTTCTCTGCGTTCTCTGATCATGTCTTGTAGAGTGGGTCGTATTTAATCAAGCGGCCATATATGTTTTGCCTTGCCTGAGACAGCGCTCTTCTACGATGAATCAGCCGCATCTGGCTGGCATTGATAAAACAGAAGAGAACGCCATCTACAGCGCTACCGGGGAACATCGGCTTTGTGTTGAACTATGCCGCTGCCAGGTGGCAGCACCACAGCGTCGTTAAATCACTGGGCGGAGACTTGTTTTGTACACAGCGGCGCATTCTCAGCGCCGCGTAATAAACACTAGGATCTTTATAATTACGTATCTATAGATTTTGTTTTAAAGGAACACTGTGAATAGTACTAAGGTATTGATGTTGTGCCTCAGGTATGCGTAATATTTGATTTTTAATTGCCCACGCTCACCCGTATGAACACATGCTTCTCGGTCAAGATTGGAGGTCGTAAGGCAGGGGGTTAAACTTTTGGCCAGCTAGCTGAATCGTGTGACGTGCCGACAAACAGAAAAACAGACAGACAGACAGACAGACAGACAGACCAAAATTTCTCCGTTTAGGTATCCCAAGAAAGACTATCGTCTTTAAAAACGCGACTCTCCTCAAGCGGCTGCTCTGAAAAGAACGAAGCGCCTTTGACCTTCGAACGGCGGCGATAAGAGCGGGACAACCATCGCACGCATGCGCGCGCGGAGGGGAAAAAAAGAAAGCAAAAAGAAAGAAACGCGAGAAGGGAGTCGCGAGAAACGCGAGAAGTTCCGAAATGACAACGGATGTTACCGCAGGCTGGCCCCAGCGGCGTGCGTGAGTGATAGCGAAGCGAAGCCGTCATGGGATAACGTCGGTTTTGTGAAGGACGCCTTTCAACTACCCTGCTATGCGTCGATCATGTGTGCACATTTCATGCCGGCAGCCTTACTGTGTTCTCGTCGCGGGACGTGAAATGTGTGGTTTGACGACAGTGCAACATGCACTGCGTGTGCAATGGTGTGGCAATGGCCAGGTGACTCAAGCGAGCAGCAGCTGATGGGCGCGCCGCGTTCGCGGCACATTCAGGAACACAAATGGTACGTAATACTTATGGTTCCTCTGTTTGCGCGACCTTGTCGCTTGGGCAGCAGTAGGTGCTGTTCTGCACATTGCGTCGCGTCAAAAGTGCAATGAAAAGCGAAAAAAGAAAGGCCATTAAGCACATATAACAACGATGTGTGATACGTGTTTCGAATTGGCTGACCGCTTGGCGTGGCCAGCCAATTCAAGCGAGTGCGCCTTAAAACTGAATGTTTATACGACATAATTTTCTTGCTTGCGATAAAGCATGAATGAAGCAGTGCTTCCAGGGAGTATACACTTAAGCAACAACAAAAAAAAAGACAGCTGTTATCACGCTGTCATGTGGTGACACATGCATTAAGGCCAGATTTGTTTTCTATTTATTCTGTTCTCATGCGCAGATTATGAGCAAGTAAGAATACTTTTTGACGACAATTTTGCATTGTGCACTTTGTCCTTCTCCAACACAAAAAGTTAAATTGCATATCAAGGCGCACTGACATCATGAGCTTGTATACATTTAGCTAGAAAGAATAAGTCATGTTAATGACACCTTATGATGGCCATATCATGTGTAAGACATGTGCTTAGTTACAGTGTGTTTGATGAAGCACATGCATTTTATGGTATGGTCACTTCATTAGTCACATATCAGCACTAGAGCTTGCCAAGGTTACATGTGCATATTTATGGAATTTAGGAGATGTGTCCCTTGTGCAAGGCTAATTTAATCACATTGATATAAGTCAGTTGAATCTGTTGAACCTCGTTGTTGAATCACCTTGTTCCTTCCCTCTGGTTATTTTGTTTTACTTTTTGTTGCCATAGTGTTTATGATCAGCACACAGTATTCTGACTGTTGAGACAATTTCTGACAAGGTAAACAGGCTGGTACTTTGTCCACGTCTTCTATTGTCGTCATTACAAGTGCACTGTTTAATTTTGCCATGAATCAATACCAAGTTGCCCAATCTTCAGTCCTAAACAGAACAACAGAACAGCTATGGTTGATGAAGAAGCTAGTGTTCCATGTGTTGTAAGTGATAATAACTGTTGGTGCGTAACATCCCAAAGCCACCACACGATTATGAGAGGCGCCGTAGTGGAGGGCTTCGGAAAGATAGACCGCCTGGGGCTCTTTAACACGCACCTAAAGCTAAGTACGTGGGCCTCAAGCAGTTACGCCTCCATTGAAATGCGTTTAACTCCAAGGTTAATCATACTAAAATTTGCACCCCTTTACACTACAATGCTAACTTCACTGACAGCTAAAACTACTCGAATGATGGTACACAAGACAAAAGTACACTTCTGGTGCTGTTTCACATTTCATTACAGTTGTGTACTTTTTGCCCTCTGTACTTTAAGTGAAAAGTTCACAAGAAACTACTTAGCAGCATCTCACTATTGCATTTGTTTCGTGTTCTGTTTAAAGGTCTGCAATAGTATAGTCAAGTGCATAGGTCGGCACTTTAAGGGAGTACTCACTCAAACTCACTCACCACTATTTTTTCATCCTTCGCACTCACTCACGTTCACACTCACGTCCACTCACACTCATGAGTACGCACTCACGTTCACACTCACCTCCACTCACACTCATGAGTACTCACTCACGTTCACACTCACGTCCACTCACACTCATGAGTACTCACTCATACTCACTCAACTCACCATGTTCAAATGAGTGTGAGTGAGTGTGAGTTGAGTGCACTCATGAGTGAGTGTGCCGAGCTCCATAGGTCGGCACTTTAAGGGAGTACTCACTCAAACTCACTCACCACAATTTTTTCAGCCTTTGCACTCACTCACGTTCATACTCACGTCCACTCACACTCATGAGTACTCACTCACGTTCACACTCACGACCACTCACACTCATGAGTTCTCACTCACGTTCACACTCACATCCACTCACACGCATGAGTCCTCACTCATACTCAACTGACCACGTTCAAATGAGTGTGAGTGAGTGTGAGTTGAGTGCACTCATGAGTGAGTGTGCCGAGCTATGGTCAAGTGTGAGCCTTTGCCAAGACATTCATATTTCTGGATATGGAAAGCTTAATGGACTTCTTTTCTATTATTTTCAGGAAGACATTTCTGGCAAAGCTGCAAGAGTTGCTCACCCACTTGTTTGTGTACAAGACACTGTATTGTGGGAACACTCCCCTGTGCCTCACTCTACACTAACGAGGACCTGAAGTGTAATGCAAACCACAGAAAGATATACACACTTAGTGCGAAAAAAATTACAAAAATAAAGAACCATGCACTCACAGAATGAGTATGAACGTGACTAAAAACGCCATACACGTGTTAAATTTCAGTCGCTAGTACTGCGTTGTCCTGTTCCCTTCATTTCTATTTCTAGGTGTGTTGCTGTTTTGTTTTCACTCTTTAACTATGAACTCAATTCCTGACTGCTTTACAGGCTCTATAGATTCGTGGTCAAATTCTATTCAACCACATGGCACAGGAAGCCCTAGGATCCAATATGCCAAGCCACCAGCCACTACTTGTAGGAAATTTTTAATTTTAGGCATGTGATTGCCAAATTTCAAGTTGACTTTGCAGCCATGGTAGTGGTATTAACTTTCAATGTGGTAATTATGCGCAAGCCATGAAGTGAGGAATTAAAGATGAAGAACTTTTTAGGTTGCAGATGACAGTGGCTGGCATGGGAATACTGTAAACATAGCTGTAGTAATTATATATAATACAAGTATTGGTATATTGCAGTTGTGTGATAATGGCGACAAATTCCCAAGTATATTTCTAAAAAACTGCGTTCAGTTTCAGATATTTGTGAGTAAGTATGTGCAGCCATATATGAATGCAATGTTGTCATTTTGCTGGCATGGCTGAACGCCTTTACAAATTGTGGTAAGTGGATCTACAATCAACACCACAGGTCTATTTCGGACTTTTCTGCAGAAAACAGAACTGTATGATGATGTGTGACATGTTTTGATGCCATATGGCAAACTAATTCAATTAAAATCTACAACATGTCTCCCTGCATGGTTGCATATTTCTTAAAAGTAATGCCAGCCTTAATGTACTAGCTTAGTTGCCTTCATGTGCAGGCTGACACCAAAGTTCATTGTAGATCCCATTTCTCTGGATTGTGTTTACATACTAGCACTGTGAAGTGCACATGTCAGTGTGCATTATGATGAGATTTGCCACACTACTTTCATGTTGCTTTACTGTTGTGAATTATATATAGTGCTTGGGCTGTTCTGCATACGTTCTTAGTGTTTTGTATTGGGTGTAGGTTCTGTGCAAGAAGATGGAAATGTACATATGCTTACACTGACATGACAACTGCTACTGTTTTGGTTCCAATAAAATATTGCGAACACTGTTTTTCTTATCATTCTTATCACAGCTGTTTCGTTGAAGAAGACGGCAGTACTACATTTTTTTATTCTTGCTACATCATCTATGCCAGAGGAGTGTCACATACACATGGACTTTCACAAAGGCGAAGTGCATGTGCATTAACTTTTTTATTTAACGGGAGACCTACTGCTAATTTGTGGTGGTTGTACTTGACATTGGGGCATGCTTATGCATTCGCTTTAATGCATTTGTGTGATGTTTAACACTAAAGGTTAATTAGTAAGATTGGAGGTAGTCTCCGACTGTGAAAACAGCTAAATACTGAATTTGAGTTAGAAAATCACTGTGTGCCCCGCGAAAGTGCGAGTTGCGAATAAGTGGTAATTGTGGATGTAGATTATCGTTCAGCTACTCTGAAGGCGCTGCTGCACCTGCGTTTGGCTCGCGAGAGTACGCGCGCAATAAATGCACTTAGTGTAGGCGCGTTACAATGTCCTTGTAACTCGGGCATCTGCATAGGCGTGCACACGGGGAGGGGGGGGGGGGGTCTGCCCCGTGCATTGACTTAATAGGGAGGGTGGGCGCAGCGACGAGCCTTCGTCCCCTTCCCCCCTGAAGAGGCACCCTGAGCACGCTTGTGGGCATCTGCGTGAGTAACTTTTATATGCTATGGGAGTCGTAGCTGTGAGCGCGCCGGTGGATGACGAGAACGATGGACACAGGCACGCTCGCGGCTCGCGCTTAGGGGCCGCTGACAGTCAGTCGCGGCAGAGTTTTGAAATGATAAAGATGTGTTGCTCAGTGTTTCGTCCTTGTCTCTGAGGGCTTCCGTGCGGCGGAAGGCACAGACCCCATCAATGGAAACACAGGCGGTCTCGTACAGCTCAGAACACGCCGCTGCCATGGGACGCGTGCAGCTCGCGGCAGAAACAACGAAGATAGCTCCACATCATACGCCCATGGAATGCACATATGTTCGGCCATCTGAGGATACCTTTTGTCACGCTGGTATCCACGAATTTTGGGCGAGTGAAACAATGTCGAAGTACTCAACAGGGCACACGTTTACAATCTTTCCAGCGGCACGACACGACGAACCGAATAGTTCGAAGCTGAAGGTGTTTACCTTGGCCTTCGTGACGCCCCTGAGTTTATGTACTGGCCTTGCGAAAGCGCTAACACATGCCGATGCTACGAGAACAAAAGTTTGAGGTGTCGCCGACGGGTTAGTAGCTGCTTTTTAGATATATATACCCCCGTGAAAAACTACGCAAGATAGTGGTGTCGCTGTGGTGTAATGGATATGATGTTTGCTTTCAGTGCGTGGTCGCGTGTTTCAAGCGTGTGGTCGTGTGGTCGCGAGTTCGATTCCTGTGTCGTGCGTGCTTGATGCATATGTCATGTTTGTGCATGAATACATCAATGTCCATTTTCTAATATGTCCTAGCGATGAATAGTTGCAAGAAATGTCTCTAAAACGCTACTATAGTGCCTGAAATACCTTTTTTTTCTCGCCCTCTCTCGGGCCGCGTATAAAGGGGCGTTTTAAAAGCTCTCAAAAGAAGCAGAAAAAACTTCCAATGAACTCCGTTCAAGCCCCCGAAATGAGTTAAATAAAAACACCAAAGTTACCTCCTAAATTCCCTCCCTTGACTCCGTTTACTTTGTAAACAAACCTTGTTAAGCCTTCTGCACCGCAAATCGACTATGTATCTCGAAAACGGAGCTGTTTTATCGGCAGTATACGCTTAGCGAAGCCTCATTACTCAAATCTGAAATAAAATACCAGCATTATTTGGGAATTAATGAGTTTAATAATGCAGGCCGATGGCTAGAAAAGATTCGAAGTGGACGGCTGTCGCTTCAACAGGCACCGCCATCTTGCCCTGCGTACCCCCATAAAACCTCCTTTGGTAGGGGGTTTTGCGTAGTACCTTTCGGATGCAAGTTAAGAGCCGGGGCCCAAAACTCCCAAACAGGCTCAAACCCGTTTGCTGTGTACATTACCCTTGTAAGCATGCGAAGAGAAACGAGGCTTGAAGTGAAACATGCACTCACCGGCTGAACAGCTGAACATTGCCAGCGCTAAACGAAGGAGTTAGTTTACATCTATTACAAGGCTTAGGGAACGCAATTCCTTCGACGCGCACTTTTTAACTGTTACGCTTCGGGTTCTCATTATTATGCAAATAGGAGGGAGCCAGGAGCAAAAAGGCTCGTGTTCTCTCTCTATGCAGAATCGAGAAATTTTTTTTTTCAGGTAATCCGCGTACACTGCTTCTTGCAGTTTACGCAGTCATAATGTCAGCTGCGTTTATTGAACGCAAAGCGGAAGTAATCCGAACTGAGCAATTGTCGAGAACAGGGTATTCGATCGGACGTTCACTGTTTCGCAGGTTAACCTTACGTTTTGCAGGTGATAACAAAACCCCATTTACACTTCGCTCTTCCCTTTCTGCACCCTCTGAAAAAAATCTGCTCGACATTGGAAGTCTCTCACTATTTCTTTCAACGCACGCATGTTCAGAGGGATGGAGAAAAAAAAAGTAATTGCATGGCTGGGTTTGGCTGTTTTGGTCAGTAACGCTGAAAGATTAACCACTATAAAGCTGCTTTCGTACGCAAAAGGATATTATTCTTTTTTTTTTTTTTTGCTCAGGAGGAGAAGGAGGAAGAGGAAGGAGAGGTAGGAAGCTCAACCAGACGCGCGTCCGGTTTTGCTATCCTACGTTGGAAAAAGGCATGGAGTTTCCTACAACATTTACTAGAGGGGAATTCTGGCGCTGCGATCGTTCATCCACCATGGGAATGATGGGTAGTACACGGATTTGCCTAGTCTTCGTGCTTACACGCTCCAAACGCACTTGTGGCTTTGTTTACTGATGTACTTTCAATCTGTTTCGGATAAAAGGATGGACCGTTGTGAACTTCGTGAGCCGATTTCAATTGGTGAGCCTAAACAGGTTAAGGTGGTGAAGTGAAACTGCTGAACATTTGCTGACCTTCGTGTTGCGACAAAGCGGCTCCACGCCACACGCAGCCAAACGGAGCCGAAAGAATGAAGCTTAGACAAATCCGTGTACTACCCACCATTCCCACGCTACCCATGCTGCCTGAAGCGCCATGCGTTAGCTCCCGTAGACACTAGCGCCAGAGTTCCCTCCAGTGCATTGATTCCCTACAGTGCATTGATTCCCTACAGTGCATTGATTCCCTCCAGTTCCCT
Source organism: Rhipicephalus appendiculatus (assembly GCA_030522465.1). Lineage (NCBI taxonomy): Eukaryota > Metazoa > Arthropoda > Arachnida > Ixodida > Ixodidae > Rhipicephalus > Rhipicephalus appendiculatus. Next base: position 1,107 of record JALIZH010031158.1, on the reverse strand, counting down.
CCAGTGCATTGAAAACTGTGTGGGAAATGCGGATGAAGACATAAGGCGCTTTTAGCTGACCGATTCTGCGGTCCGTTCCCGTTCCGCTCAAACGCTCAACGTTACCGGGAGCGCAACGCGCGTTGTTGGTTTTAGCCAAGCGTCTTTCGGTCAACTCAAGCGCGACGCCATCACCGCATGAAACGCGTTTCAAACGCGCGGCGTTGAGGCAGCGCGTTCAGTGCATCATTGCACAAACGCGGCGACGGTCCTGTCACACGCTCAGCGCTGACCGTCAGGCGCATGCGCAGTGGCCGCACCACCGGCTGGCTGAGCGGAGCGGGAGGCGAAATACGGTCAGCTAAAAGCGCCTATTAACACATGGGGACATAGAAAGTAACGAGCAAACAATAAGATTTACGGGAGCTTAAATAACGCTGCTGCGTTCCATAGTAACGGACGCAGGATCTCAGCAGTATCACGTTCAAATCGAAATTGTCGAGTCATGGAGCCTACTGAAAGCTTGCAAGCACTGGACGTGGAGCATCCAGTTCCTTTTTTACGGACTGAGGGTATGGGGATTTCAGGTTGCTGACGAACACGTGAAGTGTGTCCAACAGTGACTGAAGCACTATGATAGAATTACAGCAATAGTATGTATACAGGCGGGTGTAGCGCTTTAATTTAAGAAAAAAGGCACTGAAGCACCACAGCAGTAAACACCAAGTTAAATAGAAGCGTGCAACTTATATCAACACTTTCACCTCGCCAAGCGAACGTCCCCGTGCACACAATATTTATTTGATGTACTCGACTTGAGATTGATAGCTTCTCTGTGAGCTTCTGATGAAGCATGGCTTACGAAAGATTAATTAGTGAATTTTATTAAGTATGTGTAATAAGAGGATGATTGCCTGTAATTCCACACAAGAAAACTGACATCGTAAAAAGTCGCTCTCGCTACAATCGGAGATTTGCTGTGTTTAGTCTTCATAGAGTTTAGCAGAAATCTGGTTATTAAATGCGAACCGTTTCTTTGCGTACTGCAGGCACTTTTAGCGTGTCTGTCTGTCTGTCTGTCTGTCTGTCTGTCTGTCTGTCTGTCTGTCTGTCTGTCTGTCTGTCTGT